>VCII01000300.1:0-109225 GCA_006030095.1 Triplophysa siluroides
CTGCCCTGAGGACCTTAGTCCATCGAAAAGTCATGGAAGACCAGGGGTTTTGGTGCGTCGGCCGCAGGGCGTCATCACCATGTGCCTGCTGCCGGTGTGCCACGCTCTCCTCGGAACTCGACTCTGAAGCCAGTGTTGGAGCGGTCTCATGTGCATCAACCCGAGGGGTCTCACCCGACGAGGACGCCATGCCCAGGAGCCTCTGAATCGTTTCAGGGGGACCGCTGTCTGCCTGAAATGTTCCAGGCAGTTCAACACCGGCTGGGCGCGTACTGCGGAGAAAGAGGATACTCTGCCCTGGGGAGATCTTGTCCTTTCCTCGGTTGACCTGGATTCCCAATCGATCTGGGTGCCGGAGCACCAGGTCCCTTGTATACATAACAGATCTCACGAGTGTGCCAGTCGTTGAGATAGTTAAGTACCCCACACCTTCCTCCCCTCAGGGAGAAAGGGCGGCTTCCACGATCTTCGTGAAGACCGTGGAGACAGGGACAGACCGAAAGGGATTTCAGGTCGATTGCCACGAACCAATCCTGACACCTGATAGATGTCAGGACGCGGCTCTGCGTGAGCATCCTGAGCAGCAGCTTGCGAAGCCGTCTTTCTTGGGAACGATGAAGTGCGGGTTGTAACCCACCGAACATCTTGGTTTGAGGGACGAACTCGATGCCTTTTTGCCAGAAGGGTGGTGACTCTACCCGAAGTATGTAGGCGTCCCAGCCTCAGACAGAGGGAGAGATGATGCCCCAAACTTTGGAGAGTCTCTGGCGAACTGGATCGAGTAACTAAGACGGACCGTCTGCATTAGCCACCGAGACAGTGTGGGCAGCTCTCGAGCTCCCAGGGACTGTGACAGGGGGACCAAGGGACGGTCTGCTTCACCACCATTCCCATGGAGGGTGGTTCGATGGCTGGCGGAGCTAACCCTGTCGCGGGGGGGGCCCCGGAGGGAAGGTTGCTCTGCCTTGAGAGTGGTAGCAGCTGTCGTGTGTGTACGACCCTACGCCTCGCCAGGGCGTGGGGTCGGGTTTGCCGGGCCCAGTCCAGTGGAGTGTGCGATCGGCAGGAATGAACTCCCAGAGGAAACAGAAAACTCTTTGTGAGTAAGTGGGCGCCAGGCCCTGAGAAGGCAGGAGCCGTCCCGTACCGACTGATCAGAGCCGTAGCTGTGAAGGTCGGGCCCGATGTTGCTCCCCCTGGGGTCTTCCCGTCAGTGTCACTTCTCGTGAGAAGTTAGCTGACGGGGTGAGGTTTCCCCCTCAACCTCGACTTCCGGGGTGCCACCTGTGGGGGCACAGTAACCGGAGCCGATGTGGAAGGGGTCCTGGGCTGCCGGGAAACAGACATCACGTGAGATCTCGGAGGCTTGAGGGCGGCCGAGTCGCAGCGTGGTAAAAATGTGGCTAATCGCCACTGTCTGCTTCTTCACCGTCAAAAACTGCTGAGCGCAGTCCTCGACGGTGTACCAACAGCCCACCCTGCGAGACGGGTGTATCAAGAAAGCGGACTTTCTCGGTGTCACTCGTCTGCGCAAGGTTTAGCCGGGGGTGACTCTCCTGGACCACTTCCGTGGACATCGTCCGACCCAGGTTCCGTGCCGCCACCTGGCGCTCCGTAGAGCGCTGTCAGTGGCGGCACAGAAATCCTGCATTATACCTGGGTCGGCCTTACCCTCGTGGAGCTCTCTCAACGCCCTGGCCTGGCGGACCTGCAGGATGGCCATGGCGTAGAGAGAGGAGGCAGCCCGGCCCGCGGCAGCGCAAGGCTTCGGCACCATAGATGTCGAAGTCCTACACGCGTTGGACGGTAGGCGTGGCCGATTCTCCCCAGGCGACAGTCGTCTGCGGCACAGATGTACCGCAGCCGCACGTTCCACCCGGGGGATCTCGACGTAGCCTTTGGCTGCCCCACCCTCGAGGGAAGTGAGGGAGCCGGAGCTGTTTCGACCGGAGCAGTCCGTGGAGCGCTCCTAGTTTTACACAGCTCCTCATGCACCTCCGGGAAACAAATGGCACCCGGGGTGGGCGCGGTTTGCACCGCGCTCCGCCCCCAGGAACCACGTATCCCCGGATTAGCATGGCTGACATCACTTCTGCTTCCTCCTGAGCTCGACCCCCCTGGGATTCGTCAGAGTCGGATGCCAGTCTCCCTCCGATGCTGCGGACGACATCTCATCTACGTCACACATCGTTTCCGAGTGCGTGCCTGAGGATCCGAACGGTATGCCACCGCCGGTTGGGGAACGTTCAGAAGAGCGAATCGGGGTGCGATCGGCCCGTGAGCACTTGGCTGGCGGGTTTACGTTCGCAGAGTTCCCCATATCACTAACGCTGCTACGTGGCCGTAGCCACAGATGTCACAGCCCGTGTAGCAGACGAAATGGTGGCTGGTTCCCGTAGGAAGACAGCCACCCGTGACCGCAACTTCTGAGTGACAATCCGCCCGCAGTGCGGGCAGATGTGTCAACGAACGCTGCTTCAGTGTGCTGGACGCCCAGACACCTAATGCAGCGATCGTGTCCATCCCCCTCCTCGATGAGGGTGCCACACCCAAGAGAACAGCGGGACATGCCGCGCTGGAAATTGCTCAGTCCTAAAAAGGACCTTTTAGAAAAAATCTCTACCACCTCCGGAACCGCCGAGACGCCCAGGAGAAGGTCGCTGCAGGAAGGGACGATCCGCTGCTCTACGTCGTAGATCCGGCGAAGTAGAAGAAGAATTCGTTGATTTTTTTTTGTTCGTAGTCATGAGCGAGGGCTCTGAAGAACAAAAGGTAAGTGAATGCTGCACGCCGGCTTCCTTTTATACCGGACATCCGGGGGCGGAGACTGGCCTGCAAATTTCATTCGCCAAATTTCATTGGCCTTTTCTATAGTAGTCAGAGTTGATTGGTTCTCAAGGGCGAACCCCATCTGTCGTTCTCGACACAACGTCGAGAGACCGACAGAAAGGGAACTGTAGTTTGCATTTTAATATTATTACAGCAACTTCTGGGGACAACAATGTTCCTGTCGAACCATTAATGAACATGATTGAAGAGATGGCTGTGAGCATCAAACAACGACGTCATCTTTTTTACAGACACACCAGTGTGTGTTTGCATGTAAATTAATTTATTCAGTTTTTGCTTGCATTGCCAGTCCAAAGTTTTACAAAAGTTGAATGAAATGTTTCTCTTTATATTTTTTGTTTCATTGCTTAAAAAGTTATGCTTAAATGTCTTGAGTTTCGTAAACAAAATATACTGTGTAAATATTTACTTTTCTCATTACCAACTAAAGTATTCATTACAATCTTTAAAAGGCATCTGAGGGTACAAACCCAAAGAAGTTGCTTGATAAAATACCAAGAGAACATTTCTGCAAATTATATACAAAAGGTGACTACACTGAAGATGATATAAATAATAAGTTTTTTGTTTAAATTTTTTTAAGTTTACAAAAAGCTTTATTGAGCTTACTATGTTTGGTAAAATGTGGAAAAATATGAATGAGTAAGTCTTCTAAAACATTTGATCAGTTGTGTATATAAAAAAAGTTGGGACGTTTTTAAATTTGAATAAAAGGAAAACAAAAGGATTTTCAAATCAAGAGCCAATATTTTATACACAATAGAACATAGATAACATAGCAAATGTTTAAACTGAGAAATTTGACAATTTTATCCACTAAATAAGCTCATTTAAAATGTAATGCCTGGTACAGGTCTCAAAAAGTTGGCACTTTTTTGACACCTGAATTATTAGATATTTAATAATTTAATAATTAAACTATGTTGTCATGTATTTTCTTACATTCCATTTCTGCGTTTGAATTATTTATAGATAAGGATCATATTACGATCGTAATGTAATGACTGAACAACTTATTTATGGTTTTTTTTTAAGGTAATTTTATAGTCAGATGAACCGAGATTAAAAAGGGGTGCGCCTATGATGGAAAAATATCTCGAGATGGAATTATATCCTGCGGCAGACCTTTGAAGTACCTGTCTAGCTGGTGAGACATGCCTGCATAATGTCTGATGCTCTCTCAGATTAGATTAGAGGTCATTGTCTTCGTTGTGATGTCCATTGCAGTAGACACATGACTTAAATGTCTAATATACTGTACAGGGTGGCATGTACACTGCTCTAGATGGACTAACCAGCTGAAGACATGTTGGGTGCTGTAGTACCAGACAGAGCCAGGTTTCGAGCCAAAATTTAGAGGGGTTTTATCCCATTCATGTCTTACACATTCCCAACCCATTTGAATAATTTTGCCTTTGGTGTATTCAAAGTCTTGTGGCCTTTGTGAGACATCATTGGGTTGGCTTTGTCTGGAACATTTCGGAAACCATTCATTTGTATAGTTTTAAGAAATTACTCTGCCTGAAAAATAAATAGGTATGGGAGCTGAGAAGGGCCTCTGAATTTGATGTGCTGGTTAAGGATGGAATGACCCACAAAAGAGCCAAACTGGTGCCATGATAAAACTTACAAGTAATTATTCAGTTATCAATCAATATATGTGTCCTTCTCGAGATATGGTGGTGTCTTTTCCTCCAGGACCATTGCATTGCTCACCCCCTTGGAGGGGGTCCTCCTCAATTGCAAGGTCCTTTTAGGCACCATATTTTACTGTGACAAATACAAAACATTTTCAGAACCTACCAAATAAATAAAAGATCAGGAAATCTATAATGTCTCAGCTGTCTTGATAAATTCTAAAACCACAAATCATAAGACTACTTTATACAAATAAAGACCCTTGACACTTTGTCAACACAAATGTGAAATTTGAAAGTTTGAATAACTGTAAGTTAACATTGTTAATAAAATACAAAACATGTGCCCTTAAAGGGCTAGTCCATCCAAAAAAAATGTAATCAATCATTCACCATTATGTTGTTTAAAACCTGTATATGAATCTTTCTTCCGTTGTTTGTATAAGCGATACGAGGAATGATTACATGATGAAATAATTGTTTTGGGTAATTTTGGGGTAAACCAGCTTTTTATGTTTGAGTACCAGTTTAACAACCACAACAAGCAGCCGTAATAACACCTTTCAGAAGACTTAAAAAATATTTAAGTGTCAAGGGAATTTTGCTCCTGTATAGACGAAAAGGAATGTGCTGTAATGACATCCACTGTAAAAGACCCAGATACGTTCCTTTTTCCCAGCAGGAGAAAGGGAAATTTGCCAACAGCATATGCAACTTGTGTATCTACAATCACATGAAAGACACATCAGTAAACAGCTGAATACATACCATTAATATGGCATAGCTTTTAAGCGCTACAACATGAACATACAGATTACGAATATTAAACTTTTGTGTGATATGTTCTGTTTCAAGGTCTGTCCTTGTATCCAAGCTTAATAATCGGATTCAACAATAGGTAAATAATCTGTACGGTGATAGCACCAAATTGTGTAACAATGTGGCTCAGTGGCACTAGTGAGTCTTGGGCTGGACCACTTATTTGCACCACCAATGGAGACCAGGGTAAAAAAGATGTAATCTGGTCACACCTCAGTAGTAGTAAACATATAACCATATATTTGATCATCCTCAACAAACAAGTATTGAGTATTTACACTACAGCTTTGACTTTGGTCATTTATTTAACAGATGGTAATTTACCAGAATGTGAACTGAATTTATCAGTTTGCATGAATTACGTCCTGCCTTCACCTTGGACACCCATTTCGCATTAACTTTACTTTTAGCAGCCTTCACAGCCTCTTTCATGGCCTGCTTTTGTCCACAGTGCTTGCATATCTTACATGCTACAGCAATGTGGACATTACACGACGAACATCTTTTGAAGGTGGTCCCTGCCATCCGGTAAAATGATAAATACAAATTTCTACATTTTATTGTTCAACTTGTTATACAGTTTGTCAACAAATATAACTTCAGAATGTCATATTCAGCTATTTTTATGTAGTTTTAAACACTTAGACACAACAAATAGTATTCTGGTATTGTATGGTCAGATAATATGTCAAAAGTCCTAGCACCACTCACATATACTAACATTTATCCCATAGATGACATTATATTGACGGAATAATATCTATGAACAACACAGCCTTCATGCCTAAATACAGTTGTGCTCAAAAGTTTACACACCTCTTGCAGAATCTGGAAAAAGTTGAAACTTTTGGAAAAATAAGAGGATTTTTGAAAACGAAGGTTCATTTTTAATTAAGTCCTGCCCTGAGCAAGTTATTTCACTAAAGAAATGTTAACATAAAGTTCACACTAAAGAGTAATAACAGAATTTCTCAAAATAGCCCAGTCCAAAAGTATACATACCCCTGATCCTTAATACTGTATGATGTTACTTAAACAATCAATGAGCGTTTATATGTTTAGTCATAGTTGTTTAAGGGTTACTTGTTGGTCATGAGTCATTAGACTGTCCACTGATCTTCAAAACAATCCCCCAGGTCCTCCACAATCTTTGCTTGGTTCAGCATTTCTGGATATTTGACTCATGTCCAGCAGTAACTGTATGATGTTGAGATTCCTCTTTTTATATTGAGGACAATCAAGAGACTCAAACACAACTATTACAATAGATAGAAACATTCAGTGCTGCCCACAAAGTCAACGCCATTCATTTAAAGTCATGTGGATCCAAGATTGTGATTCTCGAAGAAGAAATATCACCGCACGTATTTACCACTGTGCTGCTCTTATAAAGGAGTTATGTGATACAATACACGCAATAAATTGATGGCCGTTCAAGGATATGAATGGGTTTGTGGGTTCGTAAAAATGTCTACGTCTTTTAACTTGTATGCGTAAACACTCTTACGTTTAAGAAATAACTTATTCGTCGATATTGTACGCATTGCTATCCATCCATGCGTAAAAATGAGTATGTTTAATAGAAATAGACTTTACGTACAAATACATACGCATTCTTATGAGATCACGTTGCCGTGTCATATGACCCCTTCAAGGTCTACACAATTACTGACAGGTTCATTTGAGTTGAATGGAAACCCCCTTGGATGTATGATTAAGCACACTGGAATCAACATGTTCACTAAACTGATCACAAATTTAGGATCCTAGCAACATTTTCCATATATTAAGATCAGACATAAATGCAATCGATTAAGAATGACCTAAAAGTTGCTTTTTAATCTCATAGTTTTGTACATTATAGGAGCAGCATTGTCTCCCCCTGCTAAAGGTCTGTGCATCTGTTGAAGAGGCAGAGACTGACACTGTCATCTTAAACACAGGACACTGTACATGCAAATTCCTTGTATTTCTGGGCATACAATTTTGTGGCTTTTATGAGCAACAAACCGTTCTGAAATTAAATGCATTTGCTTTTAAAATGAGAAGCACACGGAGAAGCTTAAAGAAAGACAGTTGCTTTTATAGTTTTATAGGAACATACAAAAAACCCAAAATCATTTTGAAACTGCAAGACCAAAGTGCTTTTGGGGAAGTTGTGGCAGTCACTCAGCATAGTTTCTATCTGGACCCTGACAGTTAAACGTTTTGTCATGCACATTTCCTCAGCGGATGATGTCTTCGGATTTGCACAATATAAATAATATAAAAATTGTATGATTAAACAAACCGTCTGTGTATTCAGATATCAAAAGCACATTACTTCAGCAGATGTTCTGTGTCTTAGCAACCAAAGCACCTTGGAAAAAATTTGCTGTTAAGCTCCAGTAGCCAGTGTTTACAGAAGTGTAAGAATGCTCCGGTGGACACAGGACATTAAAGTCATACTGTAGTTCTCCCAAAAATGAAAATGTTTAGCAGAACAAAGAAATGTATATAGGTTTGAAACAGCTCAGGGTGAGTAAATGAGAACTATACCTTTAAGGAACCACATGGCACCAGGTACATATGTCAACTGCATGCACAGACAATAGCAAAGCTGTATCCTTCACATACTGTATACATCATTGTAACTGCACAGTCATTCCCAGCTGTGTGTTTATTGTTTATTGACCATAGCATAATGGTCTTTTCACTTTCAGATGTTGGTGGTATTGGGTGCTGTTGAACGGTGCTGTAGATGGAGACTGGATTATCTTTGTTGCTCTTCTCGGTTGCTGGTGGATTCTGATAAAAAACACAGATTAGTTAGGATAACAAGGAAGCAAAGAGGAATCTGTGTTATTGACGTCCAAGCTCGTGTGACCAGTCAAACTCTGTTACTAAATTCAACTGTCACAACTGGATGGTTCGCTGTAGTCATTACTATGTGACAAATTAGTTACAGTAGTGACAGAAAGAGGCTGTAAGATACAGTCCATGCTTTTCTCACCCACAACAGTATTTTCCTGCACATACAGTAACAGACCTTGAGGGAAGACATACATTTAAAGACATACGTCAGCATGTGACACTACCTTAACTTCTGCATAGATCGAATCTTCACTCAGCTGGGCATCTAAGAGATCAGAAAAGAATTACATTTTCAACACTTTCTTAACACTGTAGACCTGAGACTTGACTTGGACTCCAAATGTAATGCTAAAGAACATGGAGAACATACAGTACAATTTATTTTTCACATAATACAGATTATAGAGGTGGGTATTCATTCAGTTGCATGTTATAGAATCTGTCCTGTACCTTTGGTTTTCTTGTTGAAACAAATGCCGGCAACGAGACACAAAAGTATATACAAAAAATGAAGGGAAGTAACCACTGGAGAAGCGTAGATCCCAAAGCAGATGTGAAAGTCTCTGTGTGAAAGAAGATGTAAAGAACAGAGCAGTCATCTGTTTGCGCTGTGGTTGAAACTGACGCACAGCTTGGTTGATTTTGTTATTCAGAAACATTTTATGTGACTAAAGAATAACACGTCATAATCATTTACATTTTTACTGTGTGAAATATTGGCGTTGATGTACCTGGAATAAAAGCGTGCAGAGTTGTTGAAGAGTCTGTGTGTCGTTCTTCCAGCTGACAGGGTTGCTATAGTTACAAATGATGAAGTCATCAGTGCATTTCAGACTTAGATTGTAGATTCCAGATGATTTCACTTCATCAGAACAGCTGCTGTTACTGTAATAGTTGATGATTGTAAGATGATCTGCTGTACATGTAAAGTTACAGGGTTCTGTGCTGGACTGGTATGAGTTTACAGTCAGGACAGGAGCTTTCACTGCATCTGAAACACACAGGTAAAGATATTCAGTTTGATTCCCAGCTCGTGGTCCTTTCCTGATCCCACCCCTACTATCTCTACCACCTGCTTCCTCTCACTGTTACTGTACAAATGAAAGCAAGAAGAACAAAAATTACTCTTAAAAAAGTCCAATCCAAAAAATAACACGCGCAGCGCTTTCATGCAACATATTGGCGTACAATCCACTGGACCACCGGCACCGACCAGGTACTGGATTTAATGTCACTGTTTTTAAATAAAAGCAACTAAACATACTTTATTTGAACGTAATATATGTATCACACTCACCTATGATAGACACTCTGTGTTCAGCAATACATGATTCTGAAAATGTCCTGGTTATTGCTTTATAAAGTCCACTATCACTCTTCTGCACGTCTTTTAGTTTTAGAGAGAAGGTTTCATTATTGAAATCCACTCTGTGCTTACATGAAGGATTAAGTTGTACTGCTTTAGTTGCCTTTGTATATTTCACAATAATATCTTTTGCTTCAATCTTCCAGTTAAACTCTTCAAACTCAGCCGGTAGTTTCTCTCTCTGTATATCCAGTTGAACAGAATCTCCTGTCTTCACATACACAGTGTCTCCATCACTGGACCCTGAGGAGAGAGAAAATACAGTTATTTAACATTGAGTTGCAGCATCTTTACTGTTATGATTTTTCTTACCTGTTTCTTTCTAATTCATTTAATCCATATTATATCCAGTAAAACGCTACAATCAGATACGTAAAAAAAAGCATTTCTTTTATTACAATTGTGTCATTTTTTATCAGGTTCTGAAGGACTGACACCAATAATATTTTTAAAGATTTGGTCGTTACATTTTGTAGCATGATTAGCATAGGAATCAGAGAAAATATTGAATATATTTGTATTATGGTAAAGTATCTGGATTTGTACCTGTGTTGTATAGAAGCAGAGCATATGACAGGAGCAGACACAACGCCATCCGATCAAATTGAATTTTATGCTTTTGTCACAGTAGAGGAAGCACTTCTTCTGTTTCATGTTGTGATGTATCAACACTTTGAACCAAACACAAGACCATTGATTGGAGGGTTTGCACTTTCAATTACATTTTATTTATATAGCGCTCCATTGTTGCAAAGCAGCTTTACATGCATTATATATAATACTATTTATAGAATGAATAACAGATGAATAAATAAAGCAAAGACAATATATGGTATTAAAATAATTTCCAGTTTTTCTCAAGGCTTTTATCACTTAAACTGTAAAGTCATGAAGGCTGTCTGTCTTTACAGAGTTTCTGCCCCTATGCAAACCACATCACATTTAAAAACCCATCACACTTCATGTTTGTGCTTCACACACTCTCAATAAATAGAATTAATGTAACAGATCGACAGCAGTATTGGGGACAGTGTTTCTCATGTTAACATATCCATTTAAAATATGATTGAAGTTTGTAGGGAAAAGTACAAAGAAATTTCACATCTTTAAAATACCTTTTAACCTTTTAGTTTAGATGCTTAAATAGCTTTTTAAAACATTAAAATCATTACTGTGTTTATCTAACTGTAGAGTTCCCTTTCTGTCGGTCTCTCGACGTTGTGTCGAGAACGACAGATGGGGTTCGCCCTTGAGAACCAATCAACTCTGACTACTATAGAAAAGGCCAATGAAATTTGGCGAATGAAATTTGCATGCCGGGCTCCGCCCCCGGATATCCGGTATAAAAGGAAGCCGGCGTGCAGCATTCATTTACCTTTTGTTCTTCAGAGCCTTCGCTCATGACTACGAACAGAACGAATTCTATGGATTCTTCTTCTTCTTCTACATTGCTGGATCTACGACGTGTAGCAGCGGATCGTCCCTACCTGCAGCGACCTTCCCCTGGGCGTCTCGGCAGTTCCGGAGGTGATAGAGATTTTTTCTAAAAGGTCCTTTTCAGGACTGACTGAGCATTCTCCAGCGCGGCATGTCCCGCTGTTCTCTTGGGTGCGGCACCCTCATCGAGGAGGGGGATGGACACGATCGCTGCATTAGGTGTCTGGGCGTCCAGCACACTGAAGCAGCGTTCGTTGACACATTGTCATTCAGAAATTGCGGTCACAGGTGGCTGTCTTCCTACGGGAACCAGCCACCATTTCGTCTGCTACCCGGGGTGACATCATCGGCCCCGATGACCACCCACGTTAGCAGCGTTAGTGATATGGGGAACTCTGCGAACGTAAACCCGCCAGCCAAGTGCTCACGGGCCGATCGCCCCCGATTCGCTCTTCTGAACGTTCCCCAACCGGCGTGGCATACCGTCCGGATTCTCACGCACACACTCGGAAACGATGTGTGACGTAGATGAGATGTCGCTCGCAGCATCGGAGGGAGATTGGCATCCGACTCTGACGAATCCGAGCTCCACCCCCAGCGGTCGAGTTCAGGAGGAAGCAGAAGTGATGTCATCCGTGCTAACCCGGGGATATGTGGTTCCTGAGGTCGGAGCGCGGTGCAAACCGCGCCCACCCCGGGTGCCATGTTTTTCCCGGGGGTGCATGAGGAGCTGTGTAAAACTTGGAGCGCTCCACTCACGGACCGTTCCGGTGAAACCAGCTCCGGCTCCCTTACTTCCCCTCGATGGTGGGGCAGCCAAGGCTACGTCGAGATCCCCCGGGTGGAACGTCCGCCTGCGGTGCACCTGTGCCGCGGACGGCTACCACCTGGGGGGGAATCGGCGACGCCTACCGTCCAAAGCGCGTAAGACTTCGGCACCACTGGTGTCGAAAGCTTGCGATGCCGCGGGCCAGGCTGCCTCTCTCTCTATGCCATGGCCATCCTGCAGGTCCGCAGGCCAAGGCGTTGAGAGAGCTCCACGAGGGTAAGGCCGACCCGGGTATAATGCAGGATCTCCGTACCGCCGCTGACAGCGCTCTATGGGCGACCAAGGCGGCGACACGGACCCTGGGTCGGACGATGTCCACGGTAGTGGTCCAGGAGAGTCACCCCCGGCTTTACCTTGCGCAGAAGAGTGACACCAAGGAAGTCCGCTTTCTTGATGCACCCATCTCGCAGGGTGGGTTGTTGGTAACACCGTCGAGGACTGCGCTCAGCAGTTTTTGACGGTGAAGCAGACAGTGGCAATTAGCCACATTTACTCCACGCCGCGACTCGGCCGCCTAGGCCTCCGAGATCCCGCGTGACGTCTGCTTCCCGGCAACCCAGGACCCCTTCGACATCGGCTCCGGTTTCTGTGCCCCCACAGGCGGCACCCGGAAGCGGAGTCGAGGGGGAAACCTCCACCCCGTCAGCAAACCTTCTCCCGAGAGGGGACACTGACGGGAAGACCCCAAGGAGAACAACATCGGGCCCGACCTTCACAGCCACGGCTCTGATCGGTCGGTACGGGACGGCTCCTGCCTCGTCACCAAAGCCGGGCCCTTTTCAGGGCCTGGCGCCCACTTACTCGCAGAGTTTTTCCGTTCTCCCCGGTGTACTTACAGCCGATCGCACACTCCACTGGACTGTGCCCGGCGACCCGACCTTACGCCCTGGCGAGGCGTTGGGTCGTACACACACGACAGCTGGCACCACTCTCAAATCGACAGTGCGTGCAGCGGTCCCGCCAGGCAGGTAAAAAAGGCGGAGCCAACCTTCCCTCCGGGGACCCCCCGTGACAGAAGGGTAGCTCCGCCAGCCGACGAACCACCCACCATGGGAATGATGAAGCAGACCGTCCCCTTGGTCACCCTGTCACAGTCCCTGGGAGCTCGAGAGCTGCCCACACTGTCTCGCTGACTAATGAGGGCGGTCCGTCTTGGTTACTCGATCCAGTTCGCCAGAGACTCTCCCAAGTTTCGGGGCATCATCTCTCCCTCTGTCAGAGGCAGGGACGCCTCCGGACTTCGGGTAGAGGTCACCACCCTTCTGGCAAAACAGGCATCGAGTTCGTCCCTCAAAACCAAGATGTTCAGTGGGTCACGACCCGCACTTCATCGTTCCCAGGAAAGATGGTGGGTTGCGCCCCATAGTTCTGCGTACCCTGAACAAAGCACCTTCACAAAGCTGCCGTTCAGGGTGCTCACGCAGAGGCGCATCCTGACATCTATCAGGTGTCAGGATTGGTTCGTGGCAATCGACCTGAAGGACGCTTACTTTCATGTCTCGATTCCCCTCGACACCGGCCGTTCCTACGGTTCGCGTTCGAGGGGCGGGCATATCAGTACAGAGTCCTCCCTTTCGGTCTGTCCCTGTCTCCACGGGTCTTCACGAAGATCGTGGAAACCGCCCTTTCTCCCCTTCGGGAAAAAGGTGTGCGGGTACCAAACTATCTCGACGACTGGCACACTCGCGAGATCTGTTGTGTACACAAAGGGACCTGATGCTCCGGCATCTAGATCGATTGGGATTTCAGGTCAACCGAGAAAAGAGCAAACTCTCCCCAGTGCAGAGCATCCTCTTTCTCGGTATGGAACTAAACTCTGTCACCATGACGGCGCAGCTGTCCGCAGCACGCGCCCAGTCAGTGTTGAACTGCCTGGAACACTTCAGGCAGTCGGCGGTCCCCCTGAAACAATTTCAGAGGCTCCTGGCATGGCGTCCTCCGCGGGGGTAATACCCCTCGGATTGATGCACATGAGACCGCTCCAACACTGGCTACAGAGTCAAGTTCCGAGGACAGCGTGGCACACCGGCAGCAGGCGCATGGTGATGACGCCCTGCTGCCGACGCACCCCTAACCCCTTGGTCTTCCATGACCTTCCTCCGAGCGGGGACTCCCCTCGGGCAGGTTACGAGGCACGTCGTGGTGACGGAGTTTCAACGCAGTAGCCCAACTGGCCAATTGCCTAGAGTTGTGGGCTGTGCTGCTTGCGCTGAGAAGGCTACGGCCTCTAGTGCGGGGCCAGCACGTGCTGGTCCACCTGGACAGCCGTAGCGTACACGCCAGGGTGGCGTACGCTCACGGCAGCTAACACGACTTGCCCGACGCCTCCTCCTGTGGAGTTAGCAGGTGATCCGCTCCCTGCAGGCCACACACACATCCCAGGTGAACTGAACCAGACAGCTGACGCGCTCTCGTCAGTATACGCCTTGCGGAGAGTGGCGACTCCACCCCCCGTCCAGCTCATTTGGGTGCTGTTCGGACAGGCACAGATAGACCTCTTTGCCTCCCACGACACCACCCATTGTCTGCTTTGGTACTCCTGACCGAGGCCCCCCTCGGCACGGATGCCCTGGCGCACAGCTGACCACGGGACGGGCGGAAGCACACCTTCCACCCCCAGGAGCCTCCTTGCACAGACACTGTGCAAGATCAGGGAAGAGGAGCACCAAGTGTTATTGGTTACACCGCACTGGTCTAACCACACTTGGCTTCAGAGCTGATGCTCTGGACAGCGACTCCCCTGACCCATTCCTCTGACAGAGGACCTGCTCTCTCAGGGGAAGGACACGTTCTGGCATCCCAGATCAGACCTCTGGAAAACCCATGTCTGGTCTCTAGACGGGACGAGAAGATCCTGAGATGGCTACTCCCCCTATATGGCTGAGACCATCACCCAGGCTAGGGCCCCCCATCTACCAGGCGGTTACACGCCTCTAGACGGTGCCTCTTCTCGTCCTGGTGTCTTTCTCAACGAGAAAGACCCACTGAGGTGCTTGATCAGGACTGTGTTCCCTTTCTCACGAGACTGGAGACTAACAACTCCCCTCCACACTGAAAGTGTATGTAGTCGCTATTGCCACTCATCACAAATCAGTTGATGGAAAGTTTCTAGGGCAACACGACCTGGTCACCAGGTTCCTAACGAGCGCGAGAGGGCGGAAGCCGCCTCATCTCCGCTCCATACCCTCTTGAGACCCTAACGTGGGTCCAAGAGCCCCCAGAGGCTCCGATCTTCCTCACCTGAGTAAGACGGCCCCCCTGTGGCGCTCGCTTCCTTCAAGAGGGTAGGGGACCTCCAAGCATTCTCTGTGTCCCCGGATTGCCTTGAATTCGGCCCTGGTAACTCACGTTATCCTGAGACCCGGGCCCGGATACGTGCCCAAAGTTCCCACTACTCCCCTTCGGGACCAAGTGGTGAACTTGCAGGCGCTCCCCATCGGGGAGGAGGACCCAACCCCATCCGTGTTGTGTCCTGGACCGCACGCAGGGCTTCAGTAGCTCTGACCAGCTCCTTGTCTGTATTGGAGGACAGCAGAAGGGGAAGGCTGTCTCCAAGCAGAGGTTGGCGCACTGGGTCGTGGATGCCGTTACGACGGCATTCCGATCTCAGAATCTCCCATGCCCACTGAGGGCTTACTCCACACGGGGTATAGCCACCTCCTGGGCACTGGCCAGAAGCGCCTCTCTAGCAGACATCTGTAGAGCTGCGGGGTTGGGCTACGCCCAAACACCTTCGCAAGGGTTAACATCCTTCGCGTAAACCCGGTGTCAGCCCACGTCCTGCGTGGCGACATGTAGGACTGGCATCCGGGGGGCGTATGCCTGCGAAAGCATCTTCCCACCCTCCAAGAGGTTGGGTCAGTGTGCTATCTACCTTTCTTCTTACCCAAACACATGGCTAAGAAACTGGTACCTCACCAACCTTCCTTCTTACCCAGACCTGGTTAAGAACAGGCATTCCATCCATCACTAAGCAAGCACCCCTGGGGCTTGGCTGGGCAGAGCAGCCTTCCCCCTTAGGCCGGGATACCATATGACCTATCACAGATAGTTCTAACCGACCTGGTGCTATCAGACGCAGTATCACCCCCCGCCGTGGGCTGTTCCGTCTGCTATACCCTCATGACAATGGTTCCCACACATGGTAACCCATGAGCTTCCCCAGGTGGACCTCCACCTCGCGGTGAACTACCCAGTCCGCACGTTCCATGCATTCTCCTCCAAGGACGAGACCATATATAGATCTCCACCATATTCCTCCCCACGGGTAGGAGGTGGCCTCTGCAGCGCTTCTCTGATTAAGAGTTGCGCTTTTCCCGGTGTAAACCCGAGCCGGACGGCCTCTCGCCTATAGAGAGCTAAGGCCCCGTCCGTGAAAGGTTACCGGTCAGGGCTGTACCCATCTTTCTCCAAGAAAGCTCTGGAACCCCCCGACCACCACACTGGAAGGTTACAAGTTTCACGAAAGGTTCGAGCTGACACGCCCAGGCTTGTTACCGTCGCTTCGCTGAGATTGTGACGCGATACAGCGTTGTGGCGTTTTCCATAGGCAACCCCATCTGTCGTTCTCGACACAACGTCGAGAGACCGACAGAAAGGGAACGTCTTGGTTACGTACAGTCATGGCCAAAATTGTTGGCACCCCTTAAATTTTTCCAGAAAATCAAGTATTTCTCACTGAAAAGTATTGCATTAACACATGTTTTGCTATTGTTTATTCCCATTGTGTATTGGAACAAACCAAAAAAAAATGAGGGAAAAAGTAATTTTGACAAAATGTCACACAAAACTCCAAAAATGGGCTGGAATTATTGGCACCCTTAACTTAATATTTGGTTGCACACCCTTTGGAACAAATAACTGAAATCAATCGCTTCCTATAACCATTAATTAACTTTTTACACCTCTCAGCAGGAATTTTGGACCACTCTTCCTTTACAAACTGCTCCAGGTCTCTCATATTGGAAGGGCGCCTTTTCCCAACAGCAATTTTAAGATCTCTCCACAGGTGTTCAATGGGATTTAGATCTGGACTCATTGCTGGCCACTTCAGAACTCTCCAGCGCTTTGTTGCCATCCATTTCTGGGTGCTTTTTGAAGTATGTTTGGGGTCATTGTCCTGCTGGAAGACCCACGATCTTGGACGCAAACCCAGCTTTCTGACACTTGGCCCTACATTGCGACCCAAAATCCTTTGGTAATCCTCAGATTTCATGATGCCTTGCACACAGTCCATGCATCCAGTGCCAGAGGCAGCAAAACAACCCCAAAACATCTTTGATCCACCACCATATTTGACTGTAGGTACTGTGTTCTTTTCTTTGTAGGCCTCATTCCGTTTTCGGTAAATAGTAGAACGATGTGCTTTACCAAAAATCTCTATCTTGGTCTCATCTGTCCACAAGACGTTTTCCCAGAAGGATTTTGCTTGCTCAAGTACATTTTTGCAAACTGTAGTCTTGCCTTTTTATGTCGCTGTGTCAGCAGTGGGGTCCTCCTGGGTCTCCTGCCATAGCGTTTCATTTCATTTAAATGTCGACGGATAGTTCGCGCTGACACTGATGCACCTTGAGCCTGCAGGACAGATTTAATTTCTTTGGAACTTGTTTGGGGCTGCTTATCCACCATCCGGACTATCCTGCGTTGCAACCTTTCATCAATTTTTCTCTTTCGTCCACGTCCAGGGAGATTAGCTACAGTGCCATGGGTTGCAAACTTCTTGATAATGTTGCGCACTGTGGACAAAGGAACATCTAGATCTCTGGAGATGGACTTGTAACCATGAGATTGTTGATATTTTTCCACTATTTTGGTTCTCAAGTCCTCAGACAGTTCTTTTCTCCTCTTTCTGCTGTCCATGCTTAGTATGGCACACACAGACACACAATGCCATGACTAAAGCAACTTCTCCCTATTTTGTCTGCTTTCAGGTGTGATTTTTTATATTGCCCACACCTGTTACTAGCCCCAGGTGAGTTTAAAGGAGCATCCCATGCTTGAAACAATCTTATTTATCCACAATTTTGAAAGGGTGCCAATAATTTTGTCCAGCCCATTTTTGGAGTTTGTGTGACATTATGTCAAATTTGCTTTTTTGACTCCGTTTTTTTGTTTTGTTCCAATACACACAAAGGGAATAAACATGTGTATAGCAAAAAATGTGTTAATGAAATACTTTTCTGTGAGAAATACTTGATTTTCTGGAAGAATTTCAGGGGTGCCAACAATTTTGGCCATGACTGTATGTAACCTCAGTTCCCTGATGGAGGGAACGAGACGTTGTGTCCCTTATGCCACTAACACGTATCGTATTCTGCTGCAGTCGTGAGAGGCTCTCAGGCTCTTCAGAACAAGAGGTAAATGAATGCTGCACGCCGGCTTCCTTTTATACCGGATATCCGGGGGCGGAGCCCGGCATGCAAATTTCATTCGCCAAATTTCATTGGCCTTTTCTATAGTAGTCAGAGTTGATTGGTTCTCAAGGGCGAACCCCATCTGTCGTTCTCGACACAACGTCTCGTTCCCTCCATCAGGGAACTGAGGTTACATACGTAACCAAGACGTTATTAAAGTGTAGAAAAAACTTAATAATACTGTCTCTTCGGATTTTGAACCCTGAACTGGACATAAGTGAAGATCTCCATCTGCTGGCCAACTGTCATAAACAAATGCAGCAATGTGGCCAAATTGTGCTTTTCACATGGGTTTGCTCTACTGTATAAATGACAGCAGCTCTTACTGTATGTCATTCTTAAAATCAGTAAGACTAACCCCAACATCATGACCTAACTTCTAAAATAACCTGTGACTCATGGCAGGGTCCACACTTTTTATAAATGTATAGGAGGTGACACTGGATTACAAATGACAGAACACAAATGTTTTGGATACATTAATAAATGAGACATCAGCCAAAAGGTTTGGAATGCAAACAAATTCTTTTGAATTCCAGAAGTTTTTCTTTTCAGGAAATCAAATGTATGATCTACTGAATCAATTTCATATACACAGAGCCTAGAGACATCAAACATCAATAGTGAAATTAAACCAAAAAGCTGCAATGCATGCTGGGTGTCAGCATAGTGATTCCCAGCATGCATTGTAGCATTAATCATTTATGCAACTGAATTGTTTTGCTGTTTTCTGCTTTTGTTTTTTATTTTGTCGTTTTAGTAGCTTGTTTTGTGATATTTAAAGTTGATCTTTTTATCTGAATGGATGACTGACAGCCACCATTGTTGAGGTGTGTATGAAGAGTGGTGATGTACTGTATAAATTTGTCAGTAAAATAATCTATTTAGCTTTCCCAGTACTTAAACATTACAGTTTAGCTGTATTTGCTTAAAAATATTGATTGTATATTACAATTAACATATTGTTACACAACATACACACATATTGTTACCAGTCATTTTGATGTGTGACTTTTCAGGAAGTGCTTTAAGAGTGTGACTGCTGAGATGCTGGGTCATCTGTGACAGAACTCTACGGAAGCAGCGAGACATGTTGAGCCGTTCAGAAATGTTAAAACATTTGCTTGTGCTTGAACAAAGAGACCCAGACAGAAAGACACATTTGATAGTTTACATTAACATACATTTTGAAACAAATTAAAACACCCTACTGTAAATCATTTTGAAACTCTAAAGGAAGCACATGACACATTGTATGTTCACTTCATGCACATTTAAACAATAGCAAAGCAGCACTTCCTGAAAAAGAAGTTCTAAACCTCACTTTTGAGACAGCCCCACCACCTGCTGTCATCTGTAAACACACAAAAAAGTTAAAGATTCAACATTAGAGATTTTTTACATTAAAAAACAATGTGGAAGAACAAATTAAACTTAAACACATTTCAGGTTATATTGGTTTTCAGCAATATTTTATATACTACAAATTACACATTACAATAATAAATAATACCTGGGTTAAAAGCACAAAGTTGTTGAAGAGTCTTTGTGTTGTTCTTCCAGCTAACAGGGTTGCTATAGTTACAAATGATGAAGTCATCAGTGCATTTCAGACTTAGATTGTAGATTCCAGATGATTTCACTTCATCAGAACAGCTGTTACTGTAATAGTTGATGATTGTAAGATGATCTGCTGTACATGTAAAGTTACAGGGTTCTGTGCTGGACCAGATTGAGTTTACAGTCAGGACAGGAGCTTTCACTGCATCTGAAACACACAGGTATTTAACATTCATCTTCAGAAGGATTTACTACATACAATTTGTGTTAATATAGGATTTATTAATATCAGAACACTTCAATTCAAAACTGCTGGTAAATGTGGACCGAATAATAATTATTTAAATACATCTAAAAATATGAATTCAATTTAACTGAAGCAAACCAACATATTTTTGTTATTATAAATCAACAAAACACAACGTCCTTCATAATTCAGAAAAAAGAAAGTCATGCAGGTTTTGAGGGTGAGTAAATGATTTTTGGGTCGAACTATATTGTCTTATTTACAGTAACATTTGACACAGTAATACAATTTATTTTACTCGCCTATAACAGATACTTTGTGTTCAGCAATATTATTATCATTTTCTGCACTTGCTATTGCTGTAGATAGAAATCCACTTGTATGAAGTTTTACTTCTTTCGATTTATATGAATATTTCACTAGATTCTGTGATTTTTTATTTTTCCAGAGTATGTCATCAAACTCAGCAGGTAGTTTCTCTCTTTGTATATTCAGTTGAACAGAAGCTCCTGTCTCCACATACACAGTGTCTCCATCACTGGACTCTGAAGAGAGAGAAAATAAGTCTTTGATCATTAGGGAAATGTCATTAAGATAAATCATGAATGTACATGTTTTTGTTTTAAACAGATTTAGATGTGTTCTGAATTTAAGTCCAAAAGGTATGTTTGCTACATGACAGGTGTACTGCATTGTTGATGTATATCGTGAAAGTATTGAATTGTTTTGTTCCCCACTTTCAGTTGAATAACTTCACAATTGTTGTTTGCAGAAAAGCGTCATGAATTTCACTTGTGTGAAAACACGTGTGATCACAACACATGATGTTTAACATTTCATGTAAATTCCCATACATTTTTCTTATATGCAAGGGACATTGTGACACATAATGTTTTCACCGGTAATTTAATTTCAAAGAAGTTTATTGTAAATCAGACACATATCTTATACACAATCATACATTTTTTTTTAAATGAAAAATCCACCACAACATTTTTTTTTACTCACATACCCGATACACAAGAAGATTTATTAAATTATAATACATTTATATCTTAATAGTGATTTGGTACCTGTATTGTATATGAGCAGAGCATTAAGCAGCCGCCGCCTCATTGCAAGCCTAAATTGGACATAAACTAAGTCTTCAATAAAGGAAGTCATCAAACATCACTCTTTTGTGATGACGTAAAAACTTCAAAAAAGAGAAAGACCTGTCTGTGTGCTGCGGTTGCACTAAAAAATTTTTCAACAGGACCACCGACAAATGTTTAGGTGTAAAATATTATTGCTATAACACTCATGACTTAAAATAAGATTCTTTATTGTATTATTTGGCCCATTTACTTCTTGAGTAACCCATTTATCACAACCTTCTTAGGCTATAAACTAAGTGTATGGGGGTTTGTAAAAGTTGGATTTAAAAAAAGCTTCTGATTTTTGTATAAAGTCATTATGCTGTCCCCCCCCCCCCCAACCCACATAACCCCCACACTTCCCACCTCCACACCCAGTCATCAAAATGCATTTACTATAATAAATAATACTGTACTAAATTAAACATTTCAGCATTTATGTTAAGGTAACAAATTATAAATTCTATTTTATACAATAGAAACTTACACTATAGATGTCTAATTAATGTAAAAACAATGTATCTAAAATATTTTTTAAATGTAAAAGAAAAAAAATTTAACATAGGTCTCAGATTTAAGTAAAATCGTATTTAACATAAAAAAGTTTTAAGCACAAGATCAACTTTAACAGACATTTATGTGAGAGAGTAAAAATGTAAGGAAGAAAAACATCAAATCTGAAATAAAATCAGGGAAAATACTGGAAAAAATATATTCAGGTGTTCTTCCCAGCTCTCGGAGTGCACCACCACATCATCAATATAGGCCGCTGCGTATTTCTGGTGGGGCCGTAAAACGATGTCCATCATCCGTTGGAATGTCGCGGGGGTGCCGTGTAAACCAAACGGTAGGACTCTGTACTGCCAGTGGCCACTAGGGGTGCTGAAGGCAGTCTTCTCTTTGGCCTCCAGGGATAAGGGGACCTGCCAGTAACCCTTGGTAAGGTCGAGTGTTGAGATGTACCGAGCCCTACTGAGGCGATCGAGCAATTCGTCTACCCGCGGCATGGGGTATCCATCAAAGGAGGACACTTCGTTGAGCATCCTGTGGTCATTACAAAACCTGAGGGTGCCGTCTTGCTTTGGGACCATCACGATCGGGCTGGACCACGGGCTACGTGATGGTTCGATGACTCCCAGTTGAAGCATTCGCTGTACCTCCTCTTCGATAGCCTGCCGATTTTTTCTTCCTTTCTTCGTCCCGAGCATGTCCAGCAGACCTCGTGGTTGGCGGCCGAATAGCAGCTCGAAAGGTGTGAAGCCGGTGGAGGCCTGGGGAACTTCGCGTATCCCGAATAACACGTATGGTAGTAAGAGGTCCCTGTCGGTCTTCGGCGACGACTCGCCCTCCACTTGGGTGTTTGATTAAAACGCTCTACCAGCCCGTCCGTCTGAGGATGGTACACCGACGTGCGAAGTTGTTTGATGTGGAAAAGTTGACAGAGGTTGTTTATCAGTGTGGACGTGAACGGGGTTGTGCTCATGGCTCATGTGCTCATGGCGGACTTTGGCAACGGCCCTACTAGATCCATGCCGATCCGACCGAAGGGTACCTCAATGATGGGTAGCGGGATCAGGGGGAGGGTGGGTGTCGAGGCGATGTCTGCTGGCAAGTGGGGCAGCTCTGGCAGAAGGACCTTACATCCGCATCGATCCCTGGCCAGTGGAACCGATCCTTAACCCGCTGTAGGGTGTTCTGGGCTCCCAGGTGTCCCGCCATGGGGTATGAGTGTGCCAGCTCGAGGACCGCTTCGGTCTTGGCCCTCGGAACCACCAGGAGATGTTTCACTTCCCCCCACCTCTGTGCGACACAGTAAAGTAGGCCGTTTTCGACCACTAAGTGGGGGAGAGGGTGAGGTGCGGGGGTCTGGTCCTTCCCCTCCAGGACTCGGACTTGGCCCCAGCAATGTTTCAGCCGCTCATCTTCCCGTTGCTCACGGCCGAATGCCCCTCCTGTGGTAACATGGTGAAACAGATCCAGATAGACGTTAGGGGTGGGGTTGCGGTACTCACCCTCTCTCTCGCTGCCAGTAGCCAAGAACATCTGTTGCTGGTCTCGAGTTCTCGGGGTTCGACGTCTTCGGCTGCCCCCATTGCTCTGTCTTTCCCTCACTGTGGTCCCCAAGAGCCGCTCGAAATCCGGCTAATCCCGGCCCAACACCACTGCGATGGGGAGATCCTGGACGATGCCCACCTCAATTTGCCACGTTCCTGGCTCCGCGGCAATGGCTACCCGCCTTGCTGGCATGTGTTGGGTGTCCCCATGGACACACGTGATCTGTACAGTGGCTTTGCTCTCCGGTAGCGGGTGTACCACTGCCAGCTGGACCAGGGTAATGGCACTGCCCAAGTCGAGGAGGGCCCGGTAAGGTCTCTTTCCCACGCGGATCGTTCTTGTGGGGGCTCCCTGGGGCAAGGTTTGGTGCACCGCGCATCCCGCTATCCAGGCAAAGGCGCCAGGGGACGGTGGTTCGGTGGGCATGGGCTCATCCATAGGTTCAGGGGCCGTAGGTCTATTCACTGGTCGCACGTACCCTCCGGTCGCGCGGTCATATCCTCCCTCCGGGGTGCCGATTTCTCTCTCTCTCCGGGATCCCGGGCGGTTGCCGCTTCCGCTAACTCTACCGCCTCGACCAGCTCCTTCGTTGTCCTAGGGTCCCTCATGCTTATGGGTTGCCGTGGATATCGGGGTAGGGCACGCAGGAGTCGGTCAATCATACCCTCTCGCCACCTGTAGCGCTGTGGGGTCATCTGCAGGGTAAGAGAATCGACGGACACAAGTCGGCAGGTGTAAAACAACCCCGAAGGGGAATTTATTAACAAAAGTTCACAAACAAAGCCGTACCTGTAAAAGGTGGGGAAAAGCCGTGGGTGTACTGTCGGTAGCGGTCTTCTGTGTATCACTCACTAGAATCTGTGCCTAGAACAAAACATTTAAACTCGGTCCGAACCGGTATGCTGTGTTGCTCCGTGCCAGGCCGATGGGTTGTGAGCTTGGCCTAGGACCAGCACCAGGTGTGGACATAGCGCAGTTTTATGGTGAGCCTCTTTACCACATTTTGCATTCAGCTTTACTTGCATTATGTTAATATAGTTTTAGAATTGAAGTCAAAATGTAGTAAAAGTAAAAGACAAATGAAAAGAAAATATACGTTTTCTCTAAACGTTATTACTTAAACGGTGAAGTCATGAAGAAGGTATAATGGAATGGGGCATTTGAACAAGCTGTTGTTGGTGTTGTTCCGCAGGCGCTTTCCAATTAGAGGGGTTCTTGAACCTCACCAGTACTATCATTGCCACTTTGCACCCCTATGCAACATCACATCAACAAAAAAAACCTTCACACTTCATGGTCCTTCACACAGCCCTCACTAAAAAGACGCGACACAGGGGACAGCATGTGAATATTTTAACGCAAAGAAAAAAAACGAAAGGTCAGTAGGAAAAACTGGATGATAAACAGCATAGAAACAACTTAAAATACTGTCGCTTCGGTTTTAGAACCCGGCACTCTTAGAAAGATGAAGAAAAAAACTTAAAGTTCAAATATGACTTCTTATAACAAAAAGGTTCAAGTTGAACCATAAGTTTCTAAGTAACCGAAACATATGACTGAAAGGAAAAGACGCAGATGACAACGCAACTGCAAAATGGATGAACCCATTTATAGCAACACAACATGGACAACAATCAGAGCGTAAGGACTTAATGTAATGCAGATTAACAGATTTGCAGTGTTTAACTGTTAATAACATTGTGTTTTTTATTGTACAGCCATAGTAACTGTGTGGGCAAGGCACAGCAACATAAGTATGTTTTTTAGCAAAATTAACAGTCTGTTTATTAAGGTAAACTATGTGCTGATTTATTGACATTATAATTTATTTTGCACAGTACATGAACTAAACTTCATAACATGTTAATACATTCTGTGTCGGTCAGCTGCATTAAGTCAGCAGTAGTTTATTGACTTAAAGGGATACTTAACCCAAAATATGGAAATAGTGTCATCATTTACTCACCTTCGGATTGTTCCAAACATGTATACATTTCTTTGTTTTGCTGAATAGACAGAAAGATATTTGGAAGAATGTCAGATCTCACTGTAACACTCCCGTTTGCCCCTTCCCTTGTTTTCCACATTTTTCCCCATAGACTGTCGTTTTCACGCGCTCCCTTAGTATTAACTGTCTTCACCTGTTCCTCGTTATTAGTTGATCCCCTGCACCTGTTGATCCTCGTTCTCTGTTGTATTTAAGTTCTCCCCTTTGTTGTATTCCTTGTCCAGTATTGTTAATCTCCTGTGTTCCCGGTCCATTAAAGACAACCCTTTTGTGTACTACCCTGCACAGACCCCGTTACACTCACAACCCATTTACTGCCATAGTAGGGAAAATAAATACTATGGGAGTCAGTAGGGGATGAGATCTGACATTCTTCCAAATATCTTCCGGAAGCACAAAAACATTTATACAAGTTTGGGACAATCATGGTGTGAGTAATTGATGACAGAATTTTTATATTTGGGTGAAGTACTGTATCCCTTTAAGTGGGGACATTTGTTTAATCTTAAGACTGAATATTTAACTGAAACCAATGATTTCTTGACCAAGTTTACTGTGGTATATTACTGTATATCTTTTAATCCTTCAATGTGTTTCCTGTTGAATTTGTGGTTTTCCAGATGTGTCTCTCTACTGTCGTGTTGCCATTAATGTAGAACCCAAAACCTGTATGGGTCAAAAGCCTTCATAACGTTAATGAACGGATAATTCTTGATCTCCATTTATGCCTAATCACAAGGAACATGCTACAGGTAATGTTGGATCGCTGTGTCCACCCATGTTATGCATTTGTACCTTTTCCTGCTCTGCACTTTTAAAGCCCTCTGTACAGCATGTAAACATCATGTCTATGATGGTGAACTTATGTAGAGATCTGAGTAAAGTTGTTTGCTATTCTGTATTAGTATAATACAGAATGTTCTTATTTGGCTTGGGCCACAAAAACACTCCTATACACACAAAGAGACCCAGACAGAGAGACACATTTGATAGTTTACATTAACATACATTTTGAAACAAATTAAAACACCCCTACTGTAAATCATTTTGAAACTCTAAAGGAAGCACATGACACATTGTATGTTCACTTCATGCACATTCAAACAATAGCAAAGCAGCACTTCCTGAAAAAGAGGTTCTAAGTTTAAGCCTCACTTTTGAGACAGCCCCACCACCTGCTGTCATCTGCAAACACACAAAAAAAGGTAAAGATTCAACATTAGAGATTTTTTACAATAAAAAAAATGTGGAAGAACAAGAGTTTTCATATTTTTTAAATGAAACTTAAACACATTTCAGGTTATATTGGTTTTCAGTACTATTTTATATACTACAAATAACACATTACAATAATGAATAATACCTGGGTTAAAAGCACAGAGTTGTTGAAGAGTCTTTGTGTCGTTCTTCCAGCTGACAGGGTTGCTATAGTTACAAATGATGAAGTCATCAGTGCATTTCAGACTTAGATTGTAGATTCCAGATGATTTCACTTCATCAGAACAGCTGTTACTGTAATAGTTGATGATTGTAAGATGATCTGCTGTACATGTAAAGTTACAGGGTTCTGTGCTGGACCAGATTGAGTTTACAGTCAGGACAGGAGCTTTCACTGCATCTGAAACGCACAGGTAAAGATATTAAAGAGTTTGATTCCCAGCTCGAGGTCCTTTTCTGATCCCACCCCTACTATCTCTCCACTTCGGTACCTGTCCTCTCACTGTTACTGTACAAATGAAAGTAAAAACACCTATATTAACTCTTAAAAAGGTCCAATCTAATCAACCCAAGCAAAAAAATTAAATACATTAAAAAATCCCATACGGAAATGTAATGTACAGTATGACATATATGTCCCTATATCAGTAGTGATCTTGCCACATACTGTATGTTACATATAGGACAATGGTATTATTAACACATGTATCCATCTTATGGATGTATGTAGATACAGTATATCTTTAGAACATATTTGGAATACTCATAGTACATTTGTATGTAAACATATATTGAAAGTATGTATATGATAAATTGTTATGTGGTATTGCATGTTATGACCATATATGTTAACAATATATATGCATTTTGTACATGGTATTGTGATGTAAGGGAGTCGTGTTAATCTGTCCTGCTGTTAATGTGAGTTGGCGTTTGCCAATGAAATTTAAGCGCACATGTGATGTGTGTTAAGGGGACTATAAAGTTAGGGCATTTTTGTTGGTTAGGAGAGCTCCTGATTCCTTTATAGAGATCAGTCTCTCGCGTGGTCCTGTGGACCCCAAGACGATGTTTTGTCGCAGATAACTTGACTTCGGCCCCTGAGAGACTTTTAAAGTTAGCTGTGTCCCCTTCTCTGATTCCTTTGCAAGCTCGGACTATTGACTATCCCGGTGTGACTGGGTTCTCCTGCATTCCGCCCTGGGTACGTGTGGTCCGTCTGCGGTGGTGCACCGAGTTAAAAGGGGGGTAATGTGTCTCATATGATTCTGTCTGGTTTTAACTGAATAAAGATAATTGTCATACTGGTGCTCTTTGTCTGTACCTTTGCCTGATTGTTACAGTAGTATATGTTCACCATTTGTTAACAATATATATTTAATTTACATATTCAAGTTTGGTAGCCATATATGCCTTAAATGCATTGCTTATTGTAAATGATTAAATTATAAAAATAACATTTTGTTTAGATTGTTTAATGTTTCAATTCAGTTTTCCCGGGAAAAACAACAGATTAAAAAATAAAATTATATTTTTTTATGTTATAGAATAAAATGTCAATATGCTAAAATTAAATATCAATTATTGGATAAGTGAAATATTTCAAGCCTTTATTTCATGACATTTTTATGATTATGAAATATATTTCTGTTAAATGTATTTGTTTAATCTATGTAAATTTTGTCAGGAATGCTCTCATGACCGGGCAGGTGTGACAGCCAGAGGAAGAACCCAAGCGCAGGCAGCAGTTCGGGGTAACAAAAATAATTTTAATAATAAACAAAACACCCACGGTGGGGGAAAACTAAACTACCCACGTGGGGGAAAAAACAAGAGAACAGGATACTATCTAAAACTGGAACCAAAAGTAAACTAACTATAAACAGTGACACAACGTCTTACAAAACACGGAAGGGTAAGGCAAGGCAAGGCGAACCAAGACAAGGCAATGTAACAAGGCACACGAGCAAACATAGCCAACATGCAAAACGAACGAGCACAGGACAATAGACATGAGGATATTATATAGGGAGATTAACAAAGGATAATTATCAAGGGACGGGTGTCGGGGATGAAACACTGATGGAGAGCTAAACGAGGAACAAGAGGGCGGAAACAGAGACAAGACCAGAGAGAGAGATTATAGAAAGCCGTAAGTGCCAAAATGTCTCTCTCCACATAAAACCTAAGGCTTTGCCATGATTCTGCCACAAGAATCATGACATGTTTAAGCTTTGGTAGTGAATTTTGTTCATAGCTTTGCTGATGATCATCAATGATCATGTTTGACGGGTGTTGCTTTATCAAATGCACATTAAGCGACTCAAACTCGCACTGCTTTTAGATCAAGCAGCATTTCCTTCTGATCCCAGAGCCGTGCTTCACGAATAAGCTACGCATTAACAAAATAATCGATTCGAATCTCAGTTTCAGCAGGATTTAGTGGTAACCACGATTAATCGTGCACATAATCTACCTGCGACAGAACAAGCAGGATTAGCTTTAAAGTTGTTCCTCAAGAGGGATCGAGAATAACTGAACAAGACAAAGCTGGCGATGTAAGTAATATTTATCAAAAGTCTGAATTGACGTACATGTACCATTTTTATATATAGGAGGATAACGTTATATTATAGCGAAGGGAGCTAAATCAGTCACGGGCGAAATATAACATTCAAAGCCAGTGTTAAACTTACTCTATATTTATATGTTATTTGGCAGATGGGCACTTGGAGTTTAGCTGTACGTATGTTAATACATTATGTGCGTTAATATGTTCAGTTGCGCAAAGCTGTTTGTTTTGCTAATGAACAGGGGCGAACACTGCGGTTAGTTTCCTTTTAAACTAGTATGTTAAACTAGTAGTTTTAAACTCATACTAGTTCTGCAGGTGCACATTTTGTGGATTTTAGGCAAGCATACACACACAACGCGAGTGCTGTTTGCTGTGACAGATTTTTTTGTCTCCGGACGAATGATTTGAGACGTTTAAAGCGAAACTAAATGCAGAGGAGTTCAGGAAACATAATTTAGCTAAACCATTGCCATACATGTACTATACGTGTGTTGGGTGACACGGCGGACAGAAGGGGGGTGGGGTGCGCTGTAACTCATTATCATTTAAAGAGACATGCACCAAAACGGGTTTCTGTGAGCAAAACTGTAATTGATGAGGCAAAAAGGGTTTTCTTTACACAGCCATTGAGTGTTTTTAAGCATATTATGTGCCAGACATTTTAAGAAGACCCTAATTTATAATATCAACTTGTTGAAAATGCTAAAACAGTGACTTTTTTAAAAGGTAGTTTTAAGCTTTAGGCACATGTCTACAAAGCAAAATAAAATTTTGGTACAGTGTTGGATTGCAAGACATCAGCAGATTAAATATATTTTAACATTATGTCCACTTAGATCAAGTTTAGTTTGCTGTCCCACCCAACACTATCAACGTTTCAAGAATGCTTTGGAATGTTGGGCACTTTCTGAAATATGGGGTTTCAGACAATTAGATTTCTAAGTTCAAGTTTAAACATGACTCTGGGCCTAGTATATCAATATATTTTAATTATATTACAATAACATAACTGATGCAGTGATCCAGAAGTTTCTTCACCCTTGGCCGATTTTGGATGGCAATAAAGCAAAATCTAACCAAGATGTGGAAATACAAACTGCAGTGCTTTAGCTATCCCACTAAAATAGGTTAATGTTCTGTTTCTTATGCCTGTTCAGTGTTTTGATTGATTGTTCAGCCTAATAAGATTGTTTCTATTTAAATAAAGATTTTACTTTTAATGTTTAATGTATGGAATGTGCATTACACTGCAACTGTGTTGATACATGTCTACATCATGTATTAAAAGATCGTTTTGAAGTTCAACAATCCTGTATTAAAAGAACTAATGTATGAAACCATATATTTCATAATTAAAAGATTATTGCGTAAATAAGTGAACATGTCACATATATGTCTAATTTATATATGTAACACTTAATTAAACATACATATATGTCACATATATTAATAATTATATACATTCCATACTGTATATGACAATAAATATATCATACATACATAAACATATTTTTGTATGGGGTGAACATGTATGTCAAATTGTTCCATTTTCTCATAGGGTTCATATATGGATTGGGCATATACAAAACATGTATTTTATATATGGATATTCAATATGTGCACATATATACATATATATTTTTTTTGCTAGACAGACAGAAAATGATGGCATGAGACAGGAGTGCAGGAGCCAGGAAAGGACTACAAGACGGAACTTGTGTCACACGCAGTGCTTTCACGCAACATGTTTGCCCAAAGTGCTGGACCACCGGCACCGACCAGGTACTGGATTTAATGGAAAACTGTCACTGTTTTGAAATAAAAGCAACTAAACATACTTCATTTGAACGTAATATATGTATCACACTCACCTATGATAGACACTCTGTGTTCAGCAATACATGATTCTTCAAAGTTCCTTGTTATTGCTGTATAAAGTCCACTATCACTCTTCTGCAAGTCTTTTAGTTTTAGAGAGAAGGTTTCACTATTGAAATCCACTCTGTGCTCATATGAAGGATGAAGTTCTACTGCTTTAGTTGCCTTTGTATATATCACTATAATATCTTTTGTTTCCTTCTTCCAGTTGAACTCTTTAAACTCAGCCGGTAGTTTCTGTATATCCAGTTGAACAGAATCTCCTGTCTTCACATACACAGTGTCTCCATCACTGGACCCTGAGGAGAGAGAAAATACAGTTATTTAAAATTGAGTTGCTGCATCTTTACTGTTATGATTTTTCTTACCTGTTGTTTTCTTATAAATTGAATCCATATTATATCCGGTAAAACATTACAATCAGTATAAACACAAATACGTAAAAATGTAACGTATTTTATTTAAATTGTGTCATTTTAAACTGGGTACTGCAGGACTTACACTTATTTATTTTTAAAGATTTAGTCTTTAGATTTTGTAGCATGATTTGCATAGGAATCACAGAAAATAATGAATATATTTGTATCATGTTAAAATGTCTGGATTTGTACCTGTGTTGCATAGAAGCAGAGCATATGACAGGAGCAGACACAACGCCATGCGATCAAATTGGACGTTTTGCTTCTCCTTCAGTAGAGGAAGCACTTCTTCTGTTTCATGGTGTGATGTTTCAACACTTTGAACCAAACACCAGACCATTGGTAGACTGCACTTATGCGGTCAGGTTTAAAATATAATTGCTATAAAAAGTCCTGACATAGGAATAAGATCGAAGGGTTTGTAGTCTTTAGCTGCACTAAACACTATTTAATTCAGTTCAGTTTTATTTACATAGAGTTTTTTACAATATTCATTGTTGCAAAGCAGCTTTACTTGCATTATAAATAAATATTAATATTTTATTAATTATATATAATTAAAATAAATGCCAGTTTTTCTCAATGCTTTTATTGCGTAAACTGTAAAGTCATGAAGGCTGTCCGTCATTGCTGAGTTTTTCACCCCTTCACACGAAATAGAATTAACAGATCGACAGCAGTATTGGGGACAGTGTTTCTTATGTCAACATATTCATTTAAAATATGATTGAAGTTAGAAAAAGTACAAAGAAATTTCATATCTTTAAAATACCTTTTAACCTTTTAGTTTAGATGCTAAAATAGCTTTTTAAAACACTAAAATCATTTGATCAGTTTATCTAACTGTAGCGTTATTAAAGAAACAACTTTATACTGTCTCTTCGGTTTTTGAACCCTAGACATAAGTGAAGATCTCCATCTGTTGGCCAACTGTCATAAACCAATGCAGCATGTGACCAAATTGTGCTTTTTCACATGGGTTTGCTCTACTGTCTAAATGACAGCAGCTCTTATGTCACACATACAATCAGAAAGACTAAACCCAACATCATGACTTAACTTCTAAAATCACCTGTGACACATAGCAGGGTCCACAGGGTCCAACCTTTCTATAAATGTTTAGTAGGTGAGGATTTCCAATGGAAACACTGCATAACAAATTACAGAATACACATGTATTGTATTGGACACATTAATAAATGAGACATCAGCTAAAACGGATGAAATGCAAACAAATTATTTAGAATTCCAGAAGTTTTTTTTCAGGAAATCGCGTGTATGATCAAGTTGATCTGTTAATCTGTATGGATGATGACAGCCACCATTGTTGAGGTTTGTAAGAGGAGTGGTGATGTACTGTGTACGTTTGTCCGTAAAAATTCTATATACCTTTTCTCAGTACTTCAACATTACAGTTTCTAGCTGTTCGGGAACATATTTTACACTTTTAAACCATTTATTTATTTTTCAAGTGCATGTGGCGGGTGGAGAAATGACACGTACACCAGAACTTAAACACACACACCCCGGAGGGGAATTTATTTAAAGGAATATGTGTTCCCGTGGCCGTGAAGGATCTCCCAGGTGTCCGTGACTGGGTGACTTCGGTCCGGGAGGTTTAGAGGTGAGGTGAGCTCGTAAAGCTCGTGGTGATCTCCAGCTGGTGGGTGTTCTTCCCCGTGTTCCCGTGTGACTCGATCCCAAGGCGAACTGCCGGTCGTTAGTCCGAGCCTGCTTACGAAAAGGGAAGAGACACGTTAAAGCCTGCATACCATGGAGTCGTACCTCCCTCTGCTTTGGGTTTGTCAGGCTTTTATGCTGCCTCTCATTATTTCCTAACGACCGGCAGCTGCGCCTCAATGAAACCCTCTGTTTCCATGGCGACGCTGATTGTGCTAAGGGAGACTCGTCACATCCCCCCCCCCTAAGCGTCGTCATGGGTCGGCGGGACCTCCTGTCCATGGAAGAATGTGGTTGTAAGGGGGGTGGATGTCGCTTACCTGACCGGGATGTCCAACCTGACCACATCCTCGACAGACCGTCCGCATTGCCATGGGAGGCCCCGGCTCGGTGTATCACAGTGAAGTGGAAGTCCTGGAGCGCTAGGAACCAGCGAGTGATCCGCGCATTTGTGTCCTTTGCTTTGGCCATCCATTGAAGTGGGGCATGGTCTGTAACCAAAGTGAAGCTTCTTCCCAGAAGGTAATACCTGAGCTCCAGGACTGCCCACTTGATCGCCAGGGCCTCCTTTTCGACCGTGGCGTAGCGTGTCTCAGCGGGGTTGAGTTTCTTACTTATATATACCACCGGGTGTTCTTCACCCCCGTAGTTCTGAGACAACACTGCGCCTAGGCCTGTGTCCGATGCGTCGGTCTGGAGGATGAAGGGACAGCTATAGTCGGGAGCATGAAGTATTGGGGACGACGAGAGAGCCTCCTTCAGGGCTCGAAAGGCTTGATTCGCTTCTGCCGTCCATAGAATCTTCTCCGGCTGTCCCTTTTTTGTCAGGTCGGTCAGGGGGCTGGCGATTGATGAGAAGTTGGGGATGAAGCATCTGTAGTATCCCGCCAGCCCCAGAAAGGCTCGTACCTGGGTCTTATTCTGAGGTCGGAGGGCTTTCTTGACCGCCTCCACCTTTCTCTCTTGGGTTGGATCAGACCCCTTCCCACTCGAAAACCCAGGTACTGAGCCTCGTCGAGCCCCAGGTGACACTTCCGTGGGTTCGCCGTCAACCCTGCCTTCCTTAAGTCGACCAGTACCCTCCGTAATCTATCTATGTGGTCCTCCCATGCCTCCGAGTGGATGACTAGATCATCTATGTAGGCCGCGGCATATGCTTGGTGAGGACGTATAAGGACATCCATCATCCTCTGGAACGTGGCAGGGGCCCCATGGAGCCCAAACGGTAGTACCCGGTACTGCCAGTGTCCAGAGGGCGTACTGAAGGCTGTCTTCTCCCTAGCTTCTGGAGCCAGAGGTACCTGCCAGTACCCTTTCGTCAAGTCCAAGGTGGAGATATACCGGGCCTTTCCCAGACGCTCCAGAAGCTCATCCACCCGGGGCATGGGGTACCCATCAAAACTAGATACCTCGTTCAATCGACGAAAATCATTACAAAAACGGAGGGTGCCGTCGGGCTTGGGAACCATCACAATAGGGCTCGACCAAGGGCTGCGGGATGCCTCTATAACCCCCAGGTGCCTCATCCTGGTGATCTCCTCCTCTATCGCCAGCCGACGAGCCTCAGGGACCCGATAAGGACGCTGCCTGACTATGAGACCGGGGGGTGTCCGAATCTCTGAATAATCCTTGTCTGCCCGGGCCTCTCGGAGAAAACGTCCTCAAACTGACTGACCAGGGACCTGAGGTCTTGTTTTTGAAGGGCTGATAGATGTTCCCCCATGGGTATTTCGGTGGTCCTGACTCCGCAAACGCCGCCGTCTGGGTCGGTGGTGCTACCCACTTCTTCAACAAGTTGACATGGTATAACTGGTCCTCCTTGCGGCGTCCCGGTTGACGGATCCGGTAGTTGACCGGCCCCAGCCTCTCGACGACATTATATGGTCCCTTCCAGGATGCCAGGAATTTAGAAGTCGCCGTTGGGAGAAGTAACATCACTCGATCCCCAGGTACGAACTCTCGAGGCTGTGCAGTCCGGTCATACCACCTTCGTTGGGCACGCTGGGCCTCGGAGAGGTGTTCCCGACCAAGGGCATCACTCGTCTATCCGCGTCTTCATTTCCTGTACATGCTCAATGAGGGTTCGGTGCGGGGCTGGTTGATGTTCCCAGGCTTCTTGGCAACATCTAGTAGTCCTCTTGGCTGTCGGCCGAACAGCAGTTCAAAGGGTGTGAATCCAGTGGATGCTTGGGGTACTTCCCTCACTCCAAAGAGCACGTACGGGAGCATAAGGTCCCAGTCGCGCCCATCCTCTGCCACCACCCGCCTCAGCATCCTCTTCAAGGTTTGGTTGAACCTCTCCACCAAGCCGTCTGTCTGAGGGTGATAAACTGAGGTGCGGAGTTGTTTCACCTGGAGTAGGTGGCAGAGGTCTGCCATCAACCGGGACATAAATGGAGTCCCCTGGTCAGTCAGGATCTCCGAGGGGATACCCACCCGGCTGAACAGAAGAAATAGCTCCTTCGCAATGGCCTTAGAGGTGGCCTTCCTCAGCGGTATGGCTTCCGGATACCGGGTGGCGTAATCGACAATGACTAGGATGTGTTCATGTCCCCGGGCAGACTTAGGCAGCGGTCCTATCAGGTCCATTCCCACACGTTCGAAGGGCACCTCGATGATGGGTAATGGAATGAGGGGACTGGGGGGAGTTTCTTAGGGGAAGTCTTCTGGCACACTGGGCAGGCCTGGCAATACCTCTTTACCTCGGCTTCCAGGCCGGGCCAATGGAATCGGTCTCGAATACGTTGCGTTGTATTGGCGGGTCCCAGGTGGCCGGCCATGGGGTGGGTGTGTGCCAGTTCTAAGATAGTATCAGTCTTCCCCTTCGGTACCACCAGTAGATGTTTCTCCTCCCCCCGTCTTTGTGCGACACAGTACAACAGACCGTTCCGGACAATGAAGTACGGGAGGGGGTGGGGACCCGGTAATCGAACCTCCTCTTCTACCATCCTCACTTGGTTCCAGCAGTTCCTCAGCCGGTCATCCTCTCTCTGTTCCTTACCAAAGGATCCTCCTCCGGTTATCTGCTGGAATAGTGTAGAGAATAGGTTAGGGTCTGAACACTTACCCTCCCTTTCGCTTTCCGTAGCCAGTAGCGCCTTTCGGTGTTCCTTCGGCTTCGGTCGTTGGCGACGGTGGCGACGACCCATCCCCTTATCGGCGTTCTTGTAGGATGCCGCCAGCAGCTGGTCAAACGCAGGATAGTCCCGGCCCAGCAATATTGGCACTGGAAGGTCTTCGACCTCTCCTACATCCATCTCCCAGGCTCCTTGTTGAGTAGACAATGTAATTCGGTAGCTTGGGACTTGTCGAATATCGCCGTGGACGCACATGACTGGTATTCTTGTAGTCTTCTTAGCTTGAGCCGGAAGGACTCCTGGTTGGGCCAGCGTTACCGAACTCCCCGAGTCTAGGGTGGCGGTTATAGCCTGACCGTTAATGTGGACAATTCTTCTGGGAGCTCCAGGGAGGGTGGGTCCGTGTTGTCCACATCCCGACAGCCAGGAGCGAGCGCTTGGTTGGGTTCGGTCTGTAGGCATGGGTTCGTCCTCTGGGTTAAGATTTGCCCGGTCTGTTGCCTGGTCGAGAGGTGCCCTCCGATGGTCGCCATGGCGGGGTCATTCTCCGGGGTGGTGGTCCAGTTCTCTCTCCTACCTCACGGCCTGCTGATGCCTCGGCAAGCTCTACTGACTCCACCATTTCCTTCATGGTGGTGGGTCCTCGCATGCCAACGGCATGGCGTAGACGTCTAGGGAGGGCTCTTAGGAGACGGTCCACTACCACCCTTTCGGCCACTTGAGATGCCGAGGGGTTGTCCGCCAATAACCATAGGTGAGCAATCCTTGAAAGTTGTGTGGCTTGGTGTCTCACCGGGAGCTGCTCCTCGTACGTCCACTGAAAAAACTTCTGGGCCGCACTAATCGGAGATAATCCTACTCGGGCCATGATTTCCGCCTTGAGGGTATCATAGTCTTCATTGGCGGGAGTCGGTAGAGCGTAGTATGCACGTTGGGCCTCTCCCGCGAGGAATGGAGCAAGGATTTTCGCCCAATTTGCCCGAGTCCAGCCCTCCCGAGTCGCGATGACCTCGAACAGATGAAGGTATGCTTCCACATCATCTTGCTCGGTCAACTTGGTTAGCAGACGGTGAGCATTGGTCCGATCCTCTGGTAACGGTACCCGTGCTGCTATACACTCACTCATTTTTCTCCATGGCCCGCTCAGTACGGTCTTGTCTCGTGGTGAGAACCTCGACCAGCTGTTGCTGTCGTACACTGATCTCGTGAGTCGACGGGCAAGGTCTTCCATAATTCAGAGGTGATAGGAGAGAGAACCGATCTGGAAAAACAAACCACGAAAAGAGTTGTTAATGGTTTGGTACGTGTCGTTTTCACCAATATGCCGCATTCTCCACCAGTGTGGCGGGTGGAGAAATGACACGTACACCAGAACTTAAACACACACACCCGGAGGGGAATTTATTTAAAGGAATATGTGTTCCCGTGGCCGTGAAGGATCTCCCAGGTGTCCGTGACTGGGTGACTTCGGTCCGGGAGGTTTAGAGGTGAGGTGAGCTCGTAAAGCTCGTGGTGATCTCCAGCTGGTGGGTGTTCTTGGTGTGATGACGGGTGCGGTCGTTAGTCCGAGCCTGCTTACGAAAAGGGAAGAGACACGTTAAAGCCTGCATACCATGGAGTCGTACCTCCCTCTGCTTTGGGTTTGTCAGGCTTTTATGCTGCCTCTCATTATTTCCTAACGACCGGCAGCTGCGCCTCAATGAAACCCTCTGTTTCCATGGCGACGCTGATTGTGCTAAGGGAGACTCGTCACAGTGCAATAAACAAATATTTATGCATTAAACAAGGAAATCCTCTACACTTTGAAGTGGGCTCCATCTTCCTTGAAACTGACTCACTGAACTCTGTCACCCCATGTTCCATTATTTCTAGCCCTGGACATAATGGGATGGATGTCAAAAGAAGTGTCCACCAACCACAGGTTCACTTTCTCCGCTTCTAACTTTTATTTCAGGTTTAATGAAATCATTAAAGGAATCATTTAAAAGAAAATACAGGTTCATTCCAGTTTTAGCTATGTTCTTATTTGGCTTGGGCCACAAAACAGTCCTATACACACATATTGTTACCAGTCATTTTGATGTGTGACTTTTCAGGAAGTGCTTTAAGAGTGTGACTGCTGAGATGCTGGGTCATCTGTGACAGAACTCTACGGAAGCAGCGAGACATTTTGAGCCGTTCAGAAATGTTAAAAACATTTGCTTGTGCTTGAACAAAGAGACCCAGACAGAAAGACACATTTGATAGTTTACATTAACATACATTTCAAAGTAAATTAAAACACACCTGTTGTATATCATTTTGAAACTCTAAAGGAAGCACATGACACATTGTATGTTCACTTCATGCACATTTAAAAAAATAGCTAAGCAGACTCTCTTTTGAGACAGCCCCACCACCTGCTGTCATCTGTAAACACACAAAAAGATAAAGATTCAACTTAAAAGATTTTTTATACATAAAAAACGATGTGGAAAAACAGGAGAGTTCATACATTTTTAAGTATTGTTGTTTAAACTTAAACACATTATGGTCATATTGGTTTTTGTCATATTGTTTATAGTTGTTGAAGAGTCTTTGTGGCTTTCTTGATGACAGGGTTGCTATAGTTACATCAGTCATCAGTGCATTTCAGACTTAGATTGTAGATTCCAGATGATTTCACTTCATCAGAACAGCTGCTGTTCTGATAGTTGATGATCGTAAGCTTGGGGTATGAGATCTGTTGGTTACTGACATTCTTCCAAATATATTCCTTTGCGTTTAGCAGAACAAAGAAATTTACACAAATTTGGAACAATCTGAGAGTGAGTAAATTATGACATAATTTTCATTTTTGGTTGAACTATCACTTTAAAATCGTTATTTAATTTTTAAACAAGGTCAATAGAAAAAATAATGTGATGCAAGGTACATGAAAAGTGACATTACATATTTTAACTGCTACATTTGATGTGTTCTGGCCTGAGGGCCAAAAACAAATGTTTTTTTTTCATAATAATTTCAATGAAAGGGTATTGTAATATGCCACAATGTGACAAGATATCTTCTCCCTATAAATAATTTGCTGTGCTTCCATTAAAGCATACAGTGCTTTTGATAGCTTTTCAGTAGAGGAAGCACTAGACCTCTGTGTTATGGTGAGTGACGCTTTACATGTCAACCACAAAGAAACTATTTAATGTGCTGACTAAAACAGCACAGAAACGAAACACCCGACACCTTACCATAAGCAGACTACACTCACCAGGTAAAATATTATATAAAACTCTTGACATTAGAATCAAAAAATGATTTCTTCGTTTTACTTTGCGCCTTTAACAAACAATGTTGTTACATCACAACGTTTGAAATTGCATCAATAGTCATTAGAGTTGGGTTTCTTCAAAACTCACAAAGAAATGTAAGAGATGAAATATACCATAATATATTTATAGCATGTCCAAATCCAGTATCAACCCACACGGTTGTTTCATTTGCGTTATGCATCTGCACTCTGCCCACATTTTTCTCTTTTTGTTGATACTTGTTTGATAGTTTTATATCTGTGCTGAAAAAAGAGCAAAAATATTTTGTACAAGAAATATTTTCTGTCGTTCTCTGTGCAAATTCCTTATAAACCCACAGCAGCAGAAGGTCTCCATCTGGGGGCCAGTTGTCATAAAGCTCTTCTGACATTCAGTAATGGGTACACGACCCAGTGCTAGTATTAACAAAACAATTCAGTACGTGGCAAGGTGCTGTGTTTGTTTACACAACATGTCTTTAGGCTAAAATAAGAAAAAGGTAAATTTTATGTATGGACACATAGAAAAAAGGCATCATATAATACTTAACCCTTCAATGCATGAGTGTTTCCCCAATCGTTATTTCACACCTCGTGTCTTTAGTGACCCAGGACATTTATCACAGCTGGATCTCTCTCTTGTTTACGTTATATTTTTGGGCAGTGTAGACAGACAGGATGTGATTGGGAGGAGAGAGGGAAAGCAGGATCGGGAAAGGACACCGAGCTGGGACTTAAACTCGGGTGTCCCAGGGCACAGTTGCGCCACATGTCTGAAGCACTGTCCACACAGCCTCACCCTCCAACACATCTGGATGTGCCCATCTAAACTGCCCAAATAATGCAAAACTGTCCTAATACTTAACAATTAACAATTCGACAATGAAAAATTAAATTAAAGCATGTTTTGTTATACTTAGACATTTTAGTTGACGTCAAAAAGAAGTACAAGGTTAAAGTTACACACTAATAATTCAGACACCATGATGAGTCAGAGCAGTGCAACATTTGTATCAAATAAATGAATTTTATCCGTCCATCCATTCGTGCATTTTCCAAACACACCTACAAGGTCAGCGGAGGATTAGAACCTATCCCTGCATCTTGGGTCACAGGCAGAGTACGCCCGTATCACCAATCCATTGCAGGTCACTTACAGACACAAACACACACTCACACTCACACACCTAAGGCTGGTTTGGTGACTCTGGGTAACCTCATCTGCCAATTTTTTGACTGAGGGAGGAAACTGGAGTACATGAAGGCTCAGTCAGACACATCTCAGGAACCCCCTTACTATGAGACAACAGTGCCAACCACTGAACAAAAGCATTAAATATAATTTTAGTCACCATGAAGAAAAAAAAAACCTAGCGTTTTAATTTACATTATAACTTGACACATTTTTAACTTACACTATTACATACCTAGGGGTCTTAGTGACCCTTTACAGCTAATGTCATTTCACTCTCACAGGTGGAGCTGGGTGCGAGGTCATGACCTCTACAGGTGAAGTTCACACATACCATTGTTAGAGAAGTTCGAGATGTAACACGTAAAAACATCACGTTTATTCGTTACACGGTCATGCATCCCATTGAGTATCCGCAAAAGAGGAATTGTATAGTGCTGGCCATTGTTTGAAGGGCCCATCCTGAGAAACTGGTAAAATTGCAATGTGGAATAAAAAAAGATGAAAGTATTGAGTATTTTTTGTCTGACCAAATTTGGAATGCCACAAAACAGATGATGTTGATGTTCATCAGATGATGTTGATGTGTATTGTAAATTACAAATTTTGTGTGTGTGTTTTAGAGCAGCAGTGTCTACCCTTACTGGACGATCTGTGCATCAGGAAGAAACTGAAAGGGTCATATTAAATGCAAATCTATTATATTACATTTATAATCAGCCTTCTTGTACTTGCCTGATCTATATTTTTATATTCACAAGCTTCACATGTGCAATTGGTGTTTTTATTTGCCTCGTGCGTAGTAAACATACCAAAAGTCGCACTTCAAAATGACTTAACAATATAAAGTAAATTCTTTCCAGGAAGTGGTTTTATAGTGTTAGCCTACTGCAAAGGTGCTGAGAAATCTGCAATAGAAATCTGTCTGAATCGTGGGAGATTGTATGTTGTTGTGTGAGCCACAAACAGTTCTTATTGTAAATTCAATTTTTTATTCACACAAAGAACATAGAGACAGAAAGACAGATCAATAGTTTAGATTATTACAGCAATCTGCTGTTGGTATTAAAGCACGAATGACACACGTCAACATTTAAATAATGCACCTAAGTAAACAACAAATGTCCAATAATGTGCAACGTGGTCCCATAGACGGATGGGGCCTGATAAAAGTTCTTGCATATGGGCCCGGACCTGAAATGTTCTTGTGACAAAAGTAATTTAAAATTCCACCACATTACACTATATTTATTCACTGCATGCACATTCAAACAAGCAATACTTCCTGTCAATGCCTAGTTTCATATTCATAAAGTTAAATGGAGTGAAAAAACTTTGAGCATTTTAAAAATGAAGTTAAAGCATATTTAGAAACAATACGAACAAGAAAAACAATTTTTTTAATAAATTTTTTTAAGAAAAAAGCTATTTAATAAATACAAGGTTTTTATGTAAAAGGCCTTTCAGCTTAAGATTTTTTTTGTCTTTTGAGACCCCTGACTTTATGTACTCTTATTGTATAATACTGTTCAAATTGTTCTTCATTAATAAAAAATAAAAAAAGAAACACTTCTCTTGCAGAGGTTCTGGGTGTACTCTTAAAGGGACAGTAAAACTAATATTTCTGTCTTCATTTATTCACGCACATCAAAAACATGTATCTTTCGTCTGTGGAACACATACAGTTAGAAGATATTTTGAGAAATGTTTCAGTGGTTTTGTGTCCATACAATGGAAGTCAATGTGCCCATGTTATTTGGTTACCAACATTCTATATAATTCATAAATAATTGTTGTGTTTTGCAGAAGAAACAAGGAAATAAAAGTTTGTAATGACATGAGGGTGAGTAAAGTATGAACATTTTCCTTTTTGGGAAATCTCATTATTCTATTATGCAGATGCATTTTATTGTTCATTCACAGATTCACACCCAGCTAAGGGTCTTTTTACCACAGCATAAATAGTTTTATCACTTTCAGATATCGGTATTGGATGCTGTTGAACGGTGCTGTACACAGTGACTGGATTATATGTCTGGCTCTTTGTTGCTGGTGGATTCTGAAATAAACACAAAAAAACTGTTGAGTCATAGCAGAAACAAAGAAATATGGAAAATAATGGCAGAACCATTTGCTTACATAAATATATATATTTTTTTAAATAGAAAACTGATTTCCAAGTCCATGTGACATTTCAAACTCTGTCACATGATAGAAACCAAATAAAAATGTTGTGACCATAGGGAAGTTTCCACGGCCTGGTCCTAAAGAACCCGCAACACTGCACATTTTTGATGTCACTCTAATCTGAAACACTCTACATGTGGAAAATGAGCAGTGCTCGGGGTACTTCAGGACCAGGATTGGGAAACACTGCCATAGGGTATACCTGTATGTCGAATGTCACGTGACTTAACCAGTAAACAGAGGCACGTTCAAGCTCAAACCGGGTTGAACGACATGTTTAAAGGGGTGTGCAACGGTATGCAACCTGGTATAAGTTACGTTTCCCCTTGTTTGGTTGGTGTGTCAATAATGTCAGTCCAATCAACAGCAACATGTTTTTCAACCATGCAGTATTAAAGACACAGCTCGCACAATGGGTCCAAGTAAAGTCTTTTACAAATGTGTCCGCCGCAGCTCGAAGAAAAGTAAGAATGGCCTTCTCAGCTGCCATAGTTGCAACTTTTGCGTCATCAGAACAGGGTGTTCAACGCACCCCCGTTTCCATTTAAAAAACGTTTTGCAAAGTTTTGTCTCGGTTGAGCGCAGCCCTTGTCTTATTACATCCGCTTGTTGGAAAAAGTGTATTAATGTTTTAACTATCACTAACCAAGCTAGCTGTTTCCATTTTTAGGTGTGTTATGCAATTTTAATATTCAAATGTAGGTGAGAAGAAAAATGTACTTTAATATATCAATCTGTTTATATGATGGGCATCGCTTTTAATCATCTTTGGTAGATCATTTAAGCAATTTGAGTAAAACGCCTCTTTATGTAGTGAAGTGCATAAAAAAGACTTAAACTGGATGCGATGAGACTTGTTTTCAGGTTCTGTGTGTGACATTTGGCATAAAGCCTGTTATCATCAACAGATCTTTAACCATCATTTCAGATACAGAATTGAACAGTAATTTTTATATCTTGATTGTTTTTACTTGATTTATAGAGTCAGGATCAGGTGTGGTCTGGGTGGTTGCCATGGTGACATCAGGCGCCTTTTCTGCAGGATCGTTCACGGTATGAGCATTTGCTGGTCCCTTCATCTCCAGCGGGTTCGTGATTTGTTCTCCTGCAGACACAGTCCAGACAAAATCCTTCAACTTTGTGTTAAATGTGTTCAATGCGCATAGATTTACACTAGACTTGCTAAGATAGCGTAGGCTTTTATTTCCGACAACAGAATTTTCTGTACATCTGAAGACATGCTGCGTACATGATCATTTGAAACGTACCTCAACCTCTGCGTAGACTGTGCTTTCACGATGCTGGTCATTTAAAAGCACTGTAGAAACAAAAATACATTTTACAACATGTAACAGTCACAACATATTTATACTGTGTGTAAAGGGAAGTTTAGTTGTGGATTCTTTACTTATTTTTCTCTAATGCTTATTTTGCTCTTATTGGAAATGTAAGTTTCCAAGGTAGAACAAATTGCACACACAGTAAACATCCCCTGATGTCTTGTTTACTGCTGGGAAATTGGAAAATAATTTTGATACACAAATTCCTGATCTGAAGCATATTGCATGTTTTATACAGAGCAAAAATAGCATGTATTCACCAATATTTCATTGCAAAAATACCGTATGAAATATAGCTTTCCTAATGAAGAGTAATTCAATTTCTTAATGATATGAATGTAATATATGTTCTATACCTTTTTTATTCTTGTAGAAATAAAAGCAAACCACTCCAAACAAAACCAATGGTATAGGAAGAAGAAGAATTAACCAAAGGGGAAGTACAGATAGACCAGAGGTTTTTTTCTCTAGATGTGAAAGAACAGAGCAGAAGTCAGTATTTGCAGCCTGTTGTTTCAACTTGCACAGGTTATGTTTATTTTGGTTTTCAGAAATATTTTACATGGCTAAAATCATCAAATATTCAGAAATAATGGAAGCCTATTTTTTTCTCTCAATTACATTGATGTGTGGATGTACCTGGGTTAAAAGTGCAAAGTTGTTGAAGAGTCTTTGTGTCGTTCTTCCAGCTAACAGGGTTGCTATAGTTACAAATGATGAAGTCATCAGTGCATTTCAGACTTAGATTGTAGATTCCAGATGATTTCACTTCATCAGAACAGCTGCTGTTACTGTAATAGTTGATGATTGTAAGATTATCGGTTGTACATGTAAAGTTACAGGGTTCTGTGCTGGACCAGTTTGAGTTTACAGTCAGGACAGGAGCTTCTACTGCATCTGAAATACACATGTAAAGATATTCAGTTTGATTCCCAGCTCGTGGTCCTTTTCTGATCTCACCCCTACTATCTCTACCACCTGCTTCCTCTCACTGTTACTGTACAAATGAAAGCAAGAAGAACAAAAATTACTCTTAAAAAAATGTCCAATCCAAAAAATAACACACGCAGCGCTTTCATGCAACATATTGGCGCACAATCCACTGGACCACCGGCACCGACCAGGTACTGGATTTAATGTCACTGTTTTTAAATTAAAGCAACTAAACATACTTTATTTGAACATAATAGTGTATCACACTCACCCATGGTAGACACTTTGTGTTCAGCAATACATATTTCTTCAAAGTTCCTTGTTATTGCTGTATAAAGTCCACTATCACTCTTCTGCAAGTCTTTTAGTTTTAGAGAGAAGGTTTTACTATTGAAATCCACTCTGAGCTTATATGAAGGATGAAGTACTACTGCTTTAGTTGCCTTTGTATATTTCACAATAATATCTTTTGTTTCCTTCTTCCAGTTGAACTCTTCAAACTCAGCTGGTAGTTTCTCTCTCTGTATATCCAGTTGAATAGAATCTCCTGTCTTCACATACACAGTGTCTCCATCACTGGATCCTGAAGAGAGAGAAAATAAGTCTTTGATCATTAGGGAAATGTCATTAAGATAAATCATGAATATACATGTTCCCTTTCTGTCGGTCTCTCGACGTTGTGTCGAGAACGACAGATGGGGTTCGCCCCTTGAGAACCAATCAACTCTGACTACTATAGAAAAGGCCAATGAAATTTGGCGAATGAAATTTGCATGCCGGTCTCCGCCCCCGGATGTCCGGTATAAAAGGAAGCCGGCGTGCAGCATTCATTTACCTTTTGTTCTTCAGAGCCTTCGCTCATGACTACGAACAGAACGAATTCAATGAATTCTTCTCTTCTACATTGCCGGATCTACGACGTAGAGCAGCGGATCGTCCCTACCTGCATCGACCTTCCCCTGGGCGTCTCGGCGGATCCGGAGGTGTTAGAGATTTTTTCCTAAAAGGTCCTTTTTAGGACTAAGCAATTTCCAGCGCGGCATGTCCCACTGTTCTCTTGGGTGCGGCACCCTCATCGAGGAGGGGGATGGACACGATCGCTGCATTAGGTGTCTGGGCGTCCAGCACGCTGAAGCAGCATTCGATGACACATCTGCCCGCACTGCTCACGGGCCGATCGCACCCCGATTCGCTCTTCTGAACGTTCCCCAACCGGCGGTGGCATACCGTCCGGATCCTCAGGCACACACTCGGAAACGATGTGTGACGTAGATGAGATGTCGCTCGCAGCATCGGAGGGAGACTGGCATCCGACTCTGACGAATCCGAGCTCCACCCCCAGCGGTCGAGTTCAGGAGGAAGCAGAAGTGATGTCATCTGTGCTAACCCGGGGATACATGGTTCCTGAGGTCGGAGCGCGGTGCAAACCGCGGCCACCCCGGGTGCCATGTTTTTCCCGGAGGTGCATGAGGAGCTGTGTAAAACTTGGAGCGCTCCACTCACGGACCGTTCCAGTGAAACCAGCTCCGGCTCCCTTACTTCCCTCGATGGTGGGGCAGCCAAGGACTACGTCGAGATCCCCCGGGTGGAACGTCCACCTGCGGTGCACCTGTGCCGCGGACGGCTACCACCTGGGGGGAATCGGCCACGCCTACCGTCCAAGGCGTGTAGGACTTCGGCATCACTGGTGTCGAAAGCTTGCGATGCCGCGGGCCAGGCTGCCTCCTCTCTCTATGCCATGGCCATCCTGCAGGTCCGCCAGGCCAAGGCGTTGAGAGAGCTCCACGAGGATAAGGCCGACCCGGGTATAATGCAGGATCTCGGTCCATGGGTCGGACGATGTCCACGGTAGTGGTCCAGGAGAGACACCCCCGGCTCTACCTTGCGCAGAAGAGTGACACCAAGGAAGTCCGCTTTATGGATGCACCCATCTCGCAGGGTGGGTTGTTGGTAACACCGTCGAGGACTGCGCTCAGCAGTTTTTGACGGTGAAGCAGACAGTGGCAATTAGCCACATTTTTTCACGCCGTGACTCGGCCGCCTAGAGGCCTCCGAGATCCCGCGTGACGTCTGCTTCCCGGCAACCCAGGACCCCTTCGACATTGGCTCCGGTTCCTGTGCCCCCACAGGCGGCTATCCGGAAGCGGAGGTCTAGGGGGAATCCTCCAACCCGTCAGCAACCTTCTCGCGAGAAGGGACACTGATGGGAAGACCCCAAGGAGAACAACATCGGGCCCGACCTTCACAGCCACGGCTCTGATCGGTCGGTACGGGACGGCTCCTGCCTCGTCACCAAAGCCGGGCCCGTTTCAGGTCTTGGCGCCCACTTACTCGCAGATTTTTTCCGTTCTCCCCGAGTGTACTTGCAGCCGATCGCACACTCCACTGGACTGTGCCCGGCAACCCAACCTCACGCCCTGGCGAGGCGTTGGGTCGTACACACACGACAGCTGCCACCACTCTCAAACCGACAGTGCGTGCAGCGGTCCCGCCAGGCAGGTAAAAAGGCGGAGTCAACCTTCCCTCCGGGGACCCCCCGCGACAGAAGGGTAGCTCCGCCAGCCGAGGAACCACCCACCGTGGAAATGATGAAGCAGACCGTCCCCTTGGTCACCCTGTCACAGTCCCTGGGAGCTCGAGAGCTCCCCACACTGTCTCGCTGGCTAATGAGGGCGGTCCGTCTTGGTTACTCGATCCAGTTTCGCCAGAGACTCTCCCAAGTTTCGGGGCATCATCTCTCCCTCTGTCAGAGGCAGGGACGCCTCCGTACTTCGGGTAGAGGTCACCATCCTTCTGGCAAAACAGGCATCGAGTTCGTCCCTCAAAACCAAGATGTTCAGTGGGTCACGACCCGCACTTCATCATTCCCAAGAAAGACGGTGGGTTGCGCCCCATAGTTCTGCGTACCCTGAACAAAGCCCCTACACAAAGCTGCCGTTCAGGGTGCTCACGCAGAGGCGCATCCTGACATCTATCAAGTGTCAGGATTGGTTCGTGGCAATCGATCTGAAGGACGCTTACTTTCATGTCGATCCCCCTCGACACCGGCCGTTCCTACGGTTTGCGTTCGAGGGGCGGGCATATCAGTACAGAGTCCTCCCTTTCGGTCTGTCCCTGTCTCCACGGGTCTTCACGAAGATCGTGGAAGCCGCCCTTTCTCCCCTTTGGGAAAAAGGTGTGCGGGTACTAAACTATCTCGACGACTGGCTTATCTTGGCACATTCGCGAGATCTGTTGTGTGCACAGAGGGACCTGGTGCTCCGGCATCTAGATCGATTGGGATTTCAGGTCAATCGAGAAAAGATTGATGCACATGAGACCGCTCCAACACTGGCTACAGAGTCGAGTTCCGAGGACAGCGTGGCACACCGGCAGCAGGCGCATGGTGATGACGCCCTGCTGCCGACGCACCCTAACCCCTTGGTCTTCCATGACCTTCCTCCGAGCGGGGGTTCCCCTCGGGCAGGTTACGAACGCCTCGCTGCAGGGGTGGGGCGCAGTGTGCAACGGGCACGCAGTAGCGGGGCGCTGGACAGGCCCCCGTCTGCGCTGGCATATCAATTGCCTAGAGTTGTGGGCTGTGCTGCTTGCGCTGAGAAGGCTACGGCCTCTAGTGCTGGGCCAGCACGTGCTGGTCCGCCTGGACATCACGACAGCTGTAGCGTACATCAATCGCCAGGGTGGCGTACGCTCACGGCAGATAAACACGACTTGCCCAACGCCTCCTCCTGTGGAGTTAGCTGGTGCTCCGCTCCCAGCGGGCCACACACATCCCAGGCGAACTGAACCAGACAGCGCTCTCTCGTCAGTATATGCTTTGCGGAGAGTGGCAACTCCACCCCCCGGTCCAGCTCATTTGGGTGCTGTTCGGACAGGCACAGATAGACCTCTTTGCCTCCCGCGACACCACCCATTGTCCGTTTTGGCACTCCCTGACCGAGGCCCCCCTCGGCACGGATGCCCTGACGCACAGCTGACCGCGGGACGGGCGGAAGCACACCTTCCCCCCCCAGGAGCCTCCTTGCACAGACACTGTGCAATGTCAGGGAAGAGGAGCACCAAGTGTTATTGGTTACACCGCACTGGTCTAATCACACTTGGCTTCAGAGTTGATGCTCTCTCAGGGGAAGGACACGTTCTGGCATCCCAGATCAGACCTCTGGAACACCCATGTCTGGTCTCTAGACGGGACGAGAAGATCCTAAGATGGCTACTCCCCCTCTACGGCAGAGACCATCACCCAGGCTAGGGCCCCATCTACTAGGCGGTTACACGCCTCTAGACGGCGCCTCTTCTCGTCCTGGTGTCTCTCTCAACGAGAAACACCCACTGAGGTGCTCGATCAGGATTGTGTTGTCCTTCTTACGAGACTGGAGACTAACATCTCCCCTCCACACTGAAAGTGTATGTAGTCGCTATCGCCACTCATCACGACTCAGTTGATGGAAAGTTTCTAGGGCAACACGACCTGGTCACCAGGTTCCTAAGGGGCGCGAGAGGGCGGAATCCGCCTCATCTCCGCTCCATACCCTCTTGGGACCCTAACGTGGGTCCAAGAGCCCTCAGAGGCTCCGATCTTCCTCACCTGAGTAAGACGGCCCCCCTGTGGCGCTCGCTTCCTTCAAGAGGGTAGGGGACCTCCAAGCATTCTCTGTGTCCCCGGATTGCCTTGAATTCGGCCCTGGTAACTCTCACGTTATCCTGAGACCCAGGCCCGGATACGTGCCCAAAGTTCCCACTACTCCCCTTCGGGACCATGTGGTGAACTTGCAGGCGCTCCCCATCGGGGAGGAAGACCCAACCCCATCCGTGTTGTGTCCTGGACCGCACGCAGGGCTTCAGTAGCTCTGACCAGCTCCTTGTCTGTATTGGAGGACAGCAGAAGGGGAAGGCTGTCTCCAAGCAGAGGCTGGCGCACTGGGTCGTGGATGCCGTTACGACGGCATTCCGATCTCAGAATCTCCCATGCCCACTGAGGGCTTACTCCACACGGGGTATAGCCACCTCCTGGGCACTGGCCAGAAGCGCCTCTCTAGCAGACATCTGTAGAGCTGCGCCCAAACACCTTCGCAAGGGTTAACAACCTTCGCGTAAAACCGGTGTCAGCCCACGTCCTGCGTGGCGACATGTAGGACTGGCATCCGGGGGGGGAGTATGCCTGCGAAAGCACCTTCCCACCCTCCATGAGGTTGGGTCAGTGTGCTATCTACCTTTCTTCTTACCCAAACACATGGATAAGAAACTGGTACCTCACCAACCTTCCTTCTTACCCAGACACTGGTTAAGAATAGGCATTCCATCCATCACTAAGCAAGCACCCCCTGTGACGCGATACAGCATTGTGGCGTTTTCCATAGGCAACCCCATCTGTCGTTCTCGACACAACGTCGAGAGACCGACAGAAAGGGAACGTCTTGGTTACGTATGTAACCTCAGTTCCCTGATGGAGGGAACGAGACGTTGTGTCCCTTATGCCACAAACACGTATCATATTCTGCTGCAGTCGTGAGAGGCTCTCAGGCTCTTCAGAACAAGAGGTAAATGAATGCTGCACGCCGGCTTCCTTTTACACCGGACATCCGGGGGCGGAGACCGGCATGCAAATTTAATTCGCCAAATTTCATTGGCCTTTTCTATAGTAGTCAGAGTTGATTGGTTCTCAAGGGCGAACCCCATCTGTCGTTCTCGACACAACGTCTCGTTCCCTCCATCAGGGAACTAAGGTTACATACGTAACCGAGACGTTACATACGTAACCAAGACGTTTTTGTTTTAAACAGATTTAGATGTGTTCTGAATTTAAGGCCAAAAGGTTTGTTTGCTACATGACAGGTGTACTGCAGTGTTGATGTACAGTATATCGTGAAAGTATTGAATTGTTTTGTTCCCCACTTTAAGTGTAATAGCTTTTTTCACAATTGTTTGTTTGGAGAAAAGCCACATGAATTGAGTGAAATGTGTGAAGACATGTGTGATCACAACACATGATTTTGAAATTTTTTCCATTCCATGTAAATTCCCATAAAGCCCATGGGTTCACACATGTGATAACATAAGAAAAATGTGTGAAATTCATGTGTTTTTTCTGTAAGGGCACATTGCAACGCAAAGTGTGATTTAATTTAATGTAAATGTATAGTAAATCAGACAATCTGTCAGTGCTTCATAGTACTTTAAAAATCAGTACAGTTTTTTTAAAGACAAGTATCCACCACTACTGAATCATTAAAATGTTTACTCATAATACAAGCCCACCAGAATAATCTTTAATTAAAATACATTTATATAAAAATAGGGATTTGGTACCTGTATTGTATATGAGCAGAGCATATGACAGGAGCAGCCGCGACGCCATCATTGCAAGCCTAAATTGGACGTATTTGCTTTCGTCTTCAGTAGAGGAAGTGTGTACTTCTCGTTTGTGAGAAACCACACAGGAACAGTCTGTCACTGTCAGTAAGCAAATTCAAATTCAGACCAGCCTGACCATGTGTAGACTACTTATAAAATATTATTGCTATAAAAACTTATGACCTTAATAAAAAACAAAAATATATATTATTTTACTTTGAGTAAACCATGTATCACAACCTTTATAGATTTCACTTGGGCCTATAAACTAAGTGTATTGGACAGCAGGGTTTATAAAAGTTGGATTGCTGGATTTGAAAATAAGCTTTTTAAAAGTTTTATAAGGTCATTAGGGGTCTGTCTTCTGTCTTTGCTGCGTTCCCCCTCCACATCCCCCAACCAACAATCACTTCCCTTAAACGCCCCACCACTTCCTGTTTGTTCACTCAGTCCTTCACACATATGCCCACTCATCAGGGTGCTTGAAGTGTACGAATATGCAGAGACACTTGCAAACGGATGTAAGCAGCTTTAAAACACTTTTAATTATAATATATTTATAAATAATATACTGTCCCAAATTACAAACTTACATTTGAGCATTTATGTAAAGTTATGACAAATTACAAATTTTATATATACAATATAAACATACTGTCCATTATAGATGTACACAGGTGGAACAACTCCAGCAAAGACAGCCAGTTGACTCAAGAAAACCAATACTACAGCTTTTCCTGGGAAGCTGAAACTCCAATTTGGCTTGTTGCGACGCCTGATGTGGCCAATTTAAAAGAGTTCACGGTGTGTCACACCAAGAAGTGATTGGTGAGTACACAAGTGAGGAAATGGCTTGTAATACCAATCTCTCTTCCCATTTAAAGTCTTGTGGAGGAATATAAATGCACCAAAACAAGGTTGGAGATGAAGCTCAAAGAATCCTGTGATCCCTGTGTAAGAGATGCTGCTCCAACAGTAACCCGACAACAGCGGTAGCAGATTCGAAGGCAGCCCTCAACCATAAGGACACCGTGGGACAAGTTCAACATGGCAGAGGGTGACTTGGTTTGGCATCAACAACACCCACATGGTGAAAAGCGACACCAAAGGAACAGCGTCACCTGGTAATGGAGGAGATTCAGCGTCAAGAGGAAGCAAGTTGATGCACCAGAGCGGTCTCTCAATCCTAACAAGGCCGCTGGATGAGGTGGGGAAGGCATCGAACAACGCAAAATAAGTTGGAGTGAGCTGTGGAATATGGAAACAAACAGGCTACGTTTAATCATAAGAGCTACATATGATGTGCTGCCCTCACCAACAAATCTGCATGTTTGGTGTGGACAGGATCCAGCCTACCACCCATGTGCAGCTCCAGCAAACCTTAAACATATTTTTGTGGGTTGATAGAAGAGCTTGACACGGGGGAGATACACATGGCGCCACAATCAAGTACTAAAGTGCTTGGCTGCAGCTGTAGAGACCAAGAGAGTGTCAGCAAAAGCCATCCCTCAAAACGCCCCTAAAAAACAACCCTTTATTCAGGTGGGGCAGTAAACACGGGCCAAGCCCTTAACCCCAGATTCAGTTCTGCTGAGTATAGACAGGGATTGGGAAATGAGATACGGAACCAGGAGAACTGAACTCAACTCAACTCAACTTTATTTATATAGCGCCTTTTACAATTTTCATTGTTACAAAGCAGCTGTACATGAGGCGCATTGAATACAAGAAAAACTAAAAGTCATATACCTGTAAAAACAAGAAAAAGGTGAAAACAACAAAAGACAGACATACAAATGCTCCACACACACAATATGCATACATACTTACACACATTGACATAGATGCACACACGCAAACACACTCGCACACACGCACAGTGAAAGCACACATTTGAGATGAAGGAGAGAGAACCTCAGGTCAAATATTAAACGGACTATAAATTCTTATATGCAATATTAATTATGTAAAACTTCTAAATTCTAAGAAATTCTAATGAACAGCCTTAGACAAGAGGGTGGCGAGTATAGTTGCATTGAGGTTAGGTAATGTGTTGTGATGTTACGCCATATGGAACAGGGAGCACTGAGCCTACATTAATGGTGCCAGTGGGGGTAAAACAGCCTTAGCCAACGGGTTGGCGCGTATTGTTGCGTTGAGGTATGCCACCGAGCTACCATCAAAGCAAGTGTTGTTGAGGCTGCAGCCACTTATCTGGATGAGCTAATTGACACAGGAAGTGGGGTTCAGAGGACATGTCTGTAGAAAGGTTCATTAAAAGGAAGGAAGGAGGCGGGAACCGGCAGACATTTAAATAAAGTTTTAATAAAATAAACAAACAAAACACGGAAGTAAATAAACAGCCGGCAGCCCCTCACGGACGACTGCCGGCAACACAAACATAAAACATAAATCAACTTAACATGTGTCCGGGCCCGGTCCTCTCTCATCGACGGTCCGGTCGCTCGTTCTCTTATGTGCTCCTAATCTCTTACGTGATTCGAGCCCGGAGTGCGCACAGCTGGCGCTTATTCACAATTACTCACCGGTCTCGAACCACGGTCTCGCCCCGCCAACTCCACTACAATGTCCAATTGAGGATAATCAAGAACTGGCCAGTGTACCATTCACTTCTATTGTACAGACAAAACCAATGCAAGTTAAAGGTTACCGCCTTTGTTTGGTTACAGACATTCTTCAAAATATCTTCTTTGTGTTCTAAAGATGAAAGTAAATCATACAGGTGTGAAATGACATGAGAGTGAGTAAATGATGACAGAATTTTTATTCTGGTAAGCTATTCCTTAAACAGATGCTTTATGCTGGAAAAAACATCAGTTAAGAGACATAAAACATTTTATATTTTACATTTTCCTTAAATTTTCCTACAAGACAGAAAAGTTTCACACAGATATTATCTGTTATGTTTTTGATACTTTTTTGATGGATAAGGTCTCCATGTAGGCACATGCTACCATTAACAAAACAATGTGACATGATACTATTTTTGACATTGGATTGCCAAATAGCAGAATACAAATGTATTGCATCGGAAAATCAGACACATGAAACACAAAGCAACTTTTTGTGTGAATGCTAGAGCAAAACACACATACTGATATAAAACAAAATGAAATATATAGAAAAATAAAATATAACAGGCTAATACTCAAAATGTTCTATGTCTTGTAAAGCTATGGTTTACAGTATATTCAAAACACTTAAAGAACACTGCAGAAAGTTTTTAAATTCACTGTATTCACAGGATTCATATGGCTCATTGCTTTTATGCCCCTGAAATGTTAAAATACTACAATACGTGTAAAAATACTCATTGTAATATACTGTAAGTACCAAGAAGCGTATCACTAATTATATTATAGGTCAACGAACATATGGGTGTACTGTACGATACTGTAACTGGAATAAACAGTATTCATACTTCACCCATTAAATTCGGCAATGTCACAGAATGAATACATTATACATAAATGTACAAAACATGAAATGTGAAGCAAGAATGTCAATATGCAGCATTATGCTAAAAATATGCCTGCATTTTTACATTGACATTCACAGTACCAGCTGATTTAAACACACTTTTTTACTCCCAACTAATATTTCTCATGAAAATGTATAAGAAATAAAAGTTTTTAATTATGAATCATCAACTAACTGCTAAAGAATACAAGCTCTTGGCCAAATGACAGTGTGACAAATTCTCCATGTGTGTAACTATCCACAGTTCTCTGTTTGATTTCCGGTGTTGTTGGATGAAGTGGTGTGTGGTCTCTTAGCTGGTGGTTGTTTGCACACTTGTGAATAAATTGTATGTTCTGTTACAGCAGTCAGTGGCTGATTCGGGGGTTGCCCAACCATATGGTAGATTGTATTGGATTCTTTTTTCTCTCGTGTCTGAACCAGAGTCTTAAAAAAGAGTTTTAAAATTAAAATGCTTTCCTGAACATTTACTCTAAATGTAATGTTTCAGCCAGTAACAGTGATGGGGTAAATGCATACAAGCTGTTTTAGGTCAATATCAAATTATCTTTCAAGATTACAGTTTTATTTCTTAAACCTCTTTCCTTTAATGGATGGCTTAAAATATGCTACAGTCAGTTTACACTAAACTGTACAGTTTTTTTAATGTCTTATCATCTATTAAAGTTATACAATCTCAGTTACTAAACATTTATAATATATGAATCTCACCTGATCTGGAACATCGTATGTATGATATTCAGTTTTGATGGTTTCTATTGGTTGATCCTGTAAAGGAAATTAAATCTCAAATATGTTTTTGCATTGTGCATTGTACACAGGAGGGTGTATTTAAATATTAAAAATACATAAAGCTCTCACAATAACCCTTAATATATATTATCACAATCTTTGCTGGTGCCAGAAAATAGGTCTTATTTAAATGATCATTCTCAATAATTTTAGCTGCATTTTGTTCAAAATAATCATTGTTCAAGAGGCATGGTTTAGATATACCTATTCCTAATTTAACATAGATCTTGCTATCATTCACAGATATTTATATTAACAAGATGCACCCGTCATTACACTGAATCGGGACGAATGCAATGCTCAATATGGCCGCTCTAGCGAAGGAAGTCCAGCCTTCTAGTGAAACAAGCCAATCGCCAATGAATATTGACTGACGATTCTCTGGGGCGGGGCTCTCATGAGGCGCTTACCAGCCTGTATGTTTTGAGTCAGATCCGTGGACGTGGCTTGTTGGTTTTGACTAAATTATTGGTGTTTCAAGTCTTATGAAACTTTTAACCTAACTCACACTCCAACCCCAACCTAACTCTAACCATCTAAACTACCTATGATTGTTAAACTTACCAAAAAACATGGTTGCGTGATGACATCAGACTGGAAACACCAAGGATTTAGTGAGAGCCGCCTGCGGTGCGAATGCACAGTGGATAAAGCGATGTCGAAAAAGGTGATTTTAGCACAATTTAAGCTTAGCAAACCCAAGTTATGGTACAGTTCATGTCCCGTTGAGTTATTGATAGGACATGTTTTCAAATTTCAATAAAAAACAGTTTAATTGTTATTTTACGTAATACGTAATTACGTTGAAAAGGTCACACTTGACGTAAGCTCACCACCTGACTCACTGACTGATTGCAATGGCGGAATTGAAATGGTCCAGTTGGGGCAGCTTTCTCAAGAGGTTTTCGTCGCCGCAGCAGTCTCCTCTATCTGCCTAATTTCTCCCTCTGTGTATTCCGGTTCAAAAAGGTAGGGCAGGGCGTAAAACTTCAAAATCATCCGACATCGTGGTTTTACCTTTTAACAAAATTTTTCAGTAAACGGTGTTTGGCTTAGTATTTGCACGTTCAACTTGTAAACATTGACTCTGTACTTCCGCCTATGTAAAGTGTGACCTTTTAAACGTGATTACGTATTACGTGAACTCATGAACGCGTATCGCAGAACAGAGCGAGGCAAGAATTTGTGTTTATAAAGCATATACATTATTATTTTTTTTAAATGACCGATCGTTTTGCTAGATAAGACCCTTATTCATCGTCTGGAATCATTTAAAGCCCTTTGAAGCTGCACTGAAACTGTAATTTTGATTTTCAACCGTTTGGAGTCCATTAAAGTCCACTATATGGAGAAAAATCCTGGAATGTTTTCATCAAAAACATTAATTTCTTTTTGACTAAAGAAACAAATACATAAACAACTTGGATGACATGCGGGTGAGTAAATTATCATGAGAATTTATTTTGAAAATGAACTTAATGCACATTCTTCTGATGTTCATAACAGTTACAACACAAAGGTAAGAGTTATTTTATATGTTTTACTTAAATTGCATTCCAACAGTTTACTGAGACTTTTAGATCAGAGGTTTTAAAACAGAGTTACTGTTTGTGAATGACGAGTTTTACTCTAACGGCTTCCAATGCTAAGACACCCAACTCCAGCAAAATACAATCCTTTTAAACAAAACCAAAGACTATTATCTAGTGATTATGCATAATAATTAAAACATTGGAATAGAGATTCCAATGCATGGTATACTGAATGGAGAGTGACAGATGACAGCAGTAGCGGAGTTTTCATTAACTTAATGCTCTTTTGTTTTCTCCTCACATAAAGCTATCGCATGACATAAGAAAGTGTAAAAATTTAGCGCATGAAAACTGTTACAGCGGTGTCGCGAGGAAGGCGGGGCGAGAGCCGTCAGACAAAGGGGCGGGGCCGGTGGCGTGAGTGATAATGTTGTAATAATGTTAAAAATGATATAGTGCGCATTTCTGACGGTCGAGATCGGAAGCATAAAAGAACGAGCTGGCAGGAGGTACGAGGAGAGAGGACCGGGCCCGGACGTATGTTAGGTTGATTTATGTTTATGTATTTTGTTATTCGCCGGCAGTCGTCCGTGAGGGGCTGCCGGCTGTCTTTTACTTTGTTTATTTAATTAAAGTTTGTTTAAATGTTTGCCGGTCCTTCCTTCCTTTTATTGAACCTGATTACAAGCGGTTTCCCAATAGCTCATCCTCTTAAAGCTCGATAATATTATTAAGCACAGGATCGGATTTTGCCCGATCCAGCAAAAAAATGTCCGTATATTGATAGCCCACCCCTAGATTTGCTTTATTACGTTTACTTTATTACATACCTTTGAATAGAGCATCATATAATTGACACCAAAACACTAAGACAAAAAAAGCTAACAAAGAATGGTACATGGCATCCCCCCCCCAATATCGCCTGTTACCCAAAATGATGCTCCAACAAAAACTCTAACAAAATTATGATAGTTATTATACATAAACTATGAAGAGTATATGAAAACTTACCAGCATATCACGGACTGTATTAAAGTCCTGTTGGCCACCTAAGATGTTAAATGTAATATTACTTAACAGGATATTGTACTTTCATTATTTAATAATATTTTCTATACAAATTCAAATTACCACACAAATACTCCAGTTTATCCAGTTAAAATAAATGTGACTTTTTTTTAACACCTTCTGATTTTTTATTTTTGGCACCAGTTAAGATCTTTCTACAATTAAGGCAACTACTGTCTAAAAAATAGCTTTTCCGGGCTTAAAAGCATGATCAATGCCATATGAATGAGGAGATAATCATATAGTTATCTCAAACATGGCACAAAACGTTGTGTATCAGTAAACCTGTGTAACCGATTGTATTACTGCTTTTTAGATTTAAAGCTTATTATAGATTTTAAAGCCTAAAAATGTGTTACCTTCATTTTACTATACTATCCCAATGCGCTGATGAAACACTTCTAGCTAATATCTTAAAGAAAGGACTTTTAAGTGACGTGTTCTATAACTCGCCAAGGAAGGTCATAGGTTTTAAATCCCAGTGAACACTACAAACAAAATGAACATTATTTGCTGTGGACAAATGTTTTGTCTGCCAAAAGCGTAAAAATGTAAATTAAATGTATGTTGTGGAGGTTACTTGTAGGTTCTCCAGAAGTGTAAGTTGTTATTGTATAAGTTTTTGTTTACACTCCCTTTGACAAGGTTTATATTAAATCTACAAAAATATACCTTTATATCTTTTCCTACAGCAGTGAGCGACCAAAGCAATCCCAGCCAAAATAACCACACCGCTGACAACACAGCAAATCACTAACTTGAGATGATTTGTGTGAGCTTCGTGTTTTCTTGGATCATCTCGATCTGTAATAACAGTTAATTCAAACTATGGTTTAAAGTCATTTAATTAATCAGATAGATGATAATCACGCATTGGTTAGTTTAGAAGCAGGAATTTACCTTCACAAAGCCGTGTAATGTTTGTTTCATATTTTTCCCAGCTGACAGGGTTGCTATTGTTACAGATGATGTTTTCTCCACTGCAGATCAGGATGATTGTGTACTTCTCATGTGATGTCCCTTTCCCTGGAGAGCAGCTGCCATTATAATAGGTAGAGGTGATTGTGAGGTTATGGCCTTTACATGTGATGTTCCCAGAACAGGAGTCACTGCTTGACTGGTAAGGGATGATGGTAAGAAGAGGAGCATCCACTTTATCTAAAACACATGTGCAAGAGTTTAAAGACATATTAAACCGAATAATAAACTGGAGACGTATCTTATCGTATGTGTCAAATATTGTTTATTGACACACAGTTTGTTAGGGAAATTAGTCTTTCAACAGGGCCTGGTGTTATATTTACTTTAATCATTTATTATTTTATCATATCATTTACATATGAAGTAGTGTAGTGGCATGTAAGTGCAGTAGTCTAGGTAAGCAATATAACCAGATGACAATATACAGAATATAGGCTACCAGTGTTACAGTGACTTAAGGTGTGCATGCAATGGGTAGATGGTCTAAAATGTTGTTTGACTGCAACTCTTTATACTCATTCTGTTGTTTTAATATTTTTCATATACTGTAATCATTAAATATATAGTGATAATCAAGTTTATCGCGTTTTTCAAAATAGGTAAATGAGCTATTTCTATAACGCTATATAAACCAGTAAATTTGCTGGCATCCGATCCTCATGATTCCTTGCAGCTCCCCCCCGGGGGGGAGTCGAACTCAAGAAGAGGTGGACATCAAGATGTCAGCCATACTTTCCCGGGCCGCCGTGAGCATTGGGCTGCAGTGCACCGCACCGCCCCTACCCCAACGCTCACGGCTGGACACATGGTACCTGTGTTCTGAGCGCGACTCCAAACCGCACCCAAACCCGGTCCCATTTTTCCTGGAAGTGCATGAGGAACTGTGTTAGACCTGGAACGCTCCCTTTTAGGCTCGTGGTGGGGCATGCCGACGTGCCCCAGGTGGAACGTGCAAGTCGTGGTGCACCAGTGCCCCCAGACGGCGGCCACCTGGAGATGTTGACCTAGACTCGCGTCCAAGCCGTGTAGGACTTCAGCATCTCTGGTGTCGAAGGCTTACACTGCCGCGGGCCAAGCTGCCTCCTCTCTCCACGCCATGGCCATCCTGCAGGTCCACCAGGGCAAGGCCTTTGAAAGAGCTCCACGAGGGTAAGAGCAACCCAGGGTTGATGCAGTAAGCTATCGAGCTCGTCCCTCTAGCCGTTATGTCCCACGGGGTTAACAGCCCGTACTTCATCGTCCCCAAAAAAGGTGGGGGATTGCGCACCATCTTAGATCTGCGTACCCTGAACAGGAACCTGCACAAGCTGCCGTTCAGGATGCTCATGCAGAGGCGCATACTGACGTCTATCAGATGTCAAGATTGGTTCATGGCAATAGACCTGAAGGAGCTTACTTTCATATCTCTATTCTCCCTCTTCATTGCCCGTTCCTACGGTTCGCTTTCGAGGGTCGGGCATATCATTACAGAGTCATCCCTTTCGGTCTGTCCCTGTCCCCACGAGTCTTTACGAAGATCGTGGAAGCCACCCTCACTCCCTCGGGGAGAGAGGTGTGCGGGTACTAAACTATCTCGACATTATCTTGGCGCACTCTTGAGATCTATTGTGTACACACAGGGACCTAGTGCTCCGGCATCTGGATCGATTGGGACTATAGGTCAACCGAGAAAAAAGCAAGCTCTCCCCCGTGCAGAGCATCCTCTTTCTCGGTATGGAACTCAACTCTGTCACCATGACAGCGCGCCTCACTACCCAGCGCGCTCAGTCAGTGTTGGACTGCCTGAAAAGTTTCAACTAGCCAGCGGTGGGACACATAGTGTCCTCGGCGGGGGTGATACCCCTCGGGTTGATGCACATGCGACCGCTCCAACACTGGCTACAGAGTCAAGTTCCCTGGAGAGCGTGGCACACAGGCAGCAGGCGGATGGTGATAACGCCTCTCTGCCGACGTACCCTAACCCCATGGTTTTCAGTGACCTTTTTACGGACAGGGGTCCCTCTCGGGCAGGTTACAAGGCATGTTGTGGTGACGGCCGACGCCTCCCTGCAGGGTTGGGGTGCAGTGTGCAACGGTCACGCAGTGTCTGGGCGATGGACGGGCCCCGCATGCGCTGGCATATCAACTGATTAGAGCTGTGGGCTGTGCTTCTTGCACTAAAGATGCTACAACCTATCGTGCCGAACAAGCACCAGCTGCTCCGGTTGGACAGCACAGCTGCCGTAGTGTATATCAACCGTCAGGGTGGCATTTGCTTACGGCAGTTAACACGACTCGCCCGAAGCCTCTTCCTCTGGAGTCAGCGGGTTAGAGGAACACCCAGGGAGGAAAGAAACTATTTTTTTGAGCATGTGGGCGCCAGGCCCTGAAAAGGGCCCGGCTGTGGGGACGGGGCAGGGACCTTTTCTAAAGTAGTCAGAGCTGATAGGTTCTTAAGGGCGAACCCCATCTGTCGTCTTCGATAAAACGTCGAGAGTCCGACAGAAAGGGAACGTCTCGGTTACCTATGTAACCTCGGTTCCCTGATGGAGGGAACGAGACGTTGTGTCCCATCTGTCGTCTTCGACACAACATCGATAGACCGACAGAAGGGGAACTATGGCTTCTCCCCTCATACATCAACATAATATTTATAGCACTCATTTCTTCACCATTGCCAGAGTATACAGCATTTACATAATGAAACAACACTCTGCACTAGCAACAAGCTGATAAACAGTAACATGAACGATTTAGCACAGCTATGAACAGCTGTGTAGCTATTAGCACGTTAGAATTAACAATAATGAACGCATTCCAGCGAAAACACAAAACTCCGTTTGTATTTATCTCTTATTAGACGCACATGAGCACACTATGTTACAATATGGTGCGGATGGCTCAGATATGACGTGATTACGAGCCTGTGTATCCCACACGCTGTTTACTCACAATAAGCGCTCTTCCGCTATCGCTCCAGATTCACCAATCCATAAATACATGTTACAACATTCACAAATGTTTATTGGAAAGTAATTCAAGAACATGATATATACATATTTGTGAAAACATTCTGAATTTATTTCTGCATATATTTGTCTGAGCATTTGGGGAAAATGTTTGTGAATTAATGAATTGTGTTTTGAATTTACGAATCAGATTTTGTGAATGTGAATTGTGCTGTGCTGTGGATTTACAAATTGTGTTTTGTAAATGTATTATTTTTGAGACTGATCTGTCTCCATAGATTTTGCAATGTAGCCTATAATAATCCAACAGTTTTCGTTTATTCATATGTTTAGTTTATAGGCCTAATGGGGAATGACACGTTTTAGTGAACTGTTTTGTTGTAGGGGTACAGAGTAACCTACATTACATTATTTTAGCAGTCAGTTACAGGCCTAATTTATATAGGCTATTCATGAAAAGCAAGACAAATTTTAAAAAGCAAATTTTTACTATTCAATTGTGCAATAGTGAAAACAATTGCTACATAAATAGAAGAAAGGTAAAAAAACATGTTCGGTGCTCGGCCAAGTGTTTCACATCATGTTCGGCTTCGGCCAAGAATGTTTGATTCAGTGCATCCCTATTCTATGCAGTTAATCACTAAAAGCAGTCATTTTGCTTATAATAAATTGCTTACTGTATGAATAAAAGCAAAAGAGCAACATGCTAATTAATGTAACCTTAAACTTGTTCATTCATTATTTTATTTCTTAGAAAGTAGCAGCAATTTTGATTTTGCTTTAGATGATGCTGATGCTTCCAAAAATAAAACTAAAGAACGTAAATCTACCCGGTGTAACCTGTTGTATTTGTGTTATCCAAGAGACTGGAGTGTTAAGAGCAGAAAATAAGGGTTACAGACTGGTGGCAACAGATTTCAAGTTCAAGAGTTTCAGAAAGTTTTGCGACAGTGGCATTCAAAGAAGATGGAGCATTTTTCAAAGCTCCATGAAGCGTATAGTGTTGAGTCAATCTAAAGATTCGGACTTTACAAGACTGTTTCAAAAGACTGCTTCATCGCTCGCTACTTTCGACGTTAAACAGTGCCTAAACCCACAGAAAAAAAGGTCTACTGAGTCTCGCTGTTGAGGCTTGTGCGGATGCCCAGACACAAGATCTGGCTGCCATTTTGCCAACTAGGTTAAGTTGAGATCCTTTAATGCTTTTTCTCCCTGCCTCCCGAGACACAACAAAATTGTGAACTATGTGTTGCTGCATTAAATTACCTTTTTGGAAGGAAGCAGTTTTTGTTACATTTTCAGACGTTTGTGAATGCCAGACCACGCATGCCCAGTACCAGTATGATAATGCGAAGTCCAGTACGACTTCACATTCTCGTGATCAATATTACAGTTCAACCTCTGATCATCAATGTCATCGCTTACAGCATGCTCCCCATCATCAGGATCGCCATACATCAGGAAGGTTCTCCAATAAGAAATATGGCCAACGGTCTTCTAGTGAACGCCTACCCTCATCTGGTGATCATCATGACAGTTTCAATGATGAGGATGCTACACTTCAGGGAAATGGCAAGTAGCAGGTACCAATGGGCCAGGTATTTGCTGAGTCTATGAGTTGGCCCAAACAAACTGAACTTTAAACCGTTTAAATAGACAGGAATGCCTTAAGCAGGTGTTCTCAATCTTTCAATTACCAAATAGCTCAATTGATACAACAGGAACTTCTTTGAAAAGAAACATACAGTTCTCTCAATACCCTGATCATCGACCTGCAAAAGGGCACTTTGCTGGCATCCACATGGATTTTAAACGGTCTATGCAACTGAGGAGGACTGGAGATGACATAAGAAGGGTTTTTACAGTTTCGAAAGCAGTTTGACAAATAAGTCCAAACAAAAGTACGAGAATTCTTCAAATGATCTGCAAGTGCGGCAACGATCTCCGAAAAATTACAACAAAAACTCCTATAGTTTCCCACCATCCCTAAAAAACGTACTCGGTTACTTACGTAACCTCAGTTCCCTGAGATACGGGAACGAGTACTGCGTAGCAGGACACTATGTGGAAAACTCCTTTTTCTCCGATGACTGAAGCTTTTTAATAACGCAGTGAATACTGCATTGCCATTGGTGCGTGCAAAGTAAAACTTTGCGCCAATGGAAGCGAAGCTGCACGGACCTATGGTGATGGAGCCCGCCAGAAGGGGCGGGGCTTATGGCTATATAAGCAGACACATCGCCGTAGTGTCTTCAGGTTAATTCGACTGAAGCGACGACCATATGCAGCTTGTAAGCACGGCAAGGAACGCAGTACTCGTTCCCGTATCTCAGGGAACCGAGGTTACGTAAGTAACTGGGTACGTTCCCTTTCGATACTTCACTCGTACTGTGTAGCAGGACGCTATGGGGAACCAATACAATCCCGCCGTGCTACAAGTGGAAAGAAAAACAATATAAATCCCAGAGCCGTGGCTCGAGGATAGGTATGAGGCAGGGAAACCTGCGAAAGACGGAAAAGCCAAGGTAATAGGTGGCCTAATCCGGTTAATCGTTCCAAGGGAATGCTAGGTGCCGGTGTGGTTGAGGGCAACCACGGCCGAGCGTTCTAGTCTTAGGCAGAAAGGACCCGGGCATGTAAGGCCGGAAGGTCCAGACTGTAGAATCTGGTAAATGTGGAAGGCGAAGCCCAGCAGGCCGCCGCACAAATATCCGCTATGGAGACTCCGCTAGACCATGCCCAGGAAGAGGCGACACCTCTTGTGGAATGGGCTCTGACTCCCGTAGGGCATTGAAGGCCCAAGGAAGAATATGCTAGCGAGATAGTCTATGCTTCGAGACGGGAGACCCTAAGGTGCGGTCACCGAAGCAGACGAAGAGCTGTTCCGACTTCCTAAAGGGGGCGGAACGCTCAATGTAAATCTTAAGTGCTCTGACAGGACAGAGCAGATTGAGCTCCGGGTCCTGCTCGGAGGAGGGGAGCGCAGAAAGTGTCACTACCTGTGCTCTAAAGGGAGTAGAGAGCACTTTAGGCACGTAACCATGTCTCGGTTTGAGGACTACTTTAGAGTCATTCGGCCCAAATTCAAGACAGTAGGGGCTCACAGAGAGCGCCTGCAGATCACCCACACGTTTTACCGATGCTAATGCTAGAAGCAGGGCGGTTTTAAGTGTTAGGGGACGAAGGTCCACGGCAGTCGCGATTTCTTTAGGCATGCAAGGGAAGCTCAGCTTCCCCTATAATTGTCAAAAAATGAATGGTCAAATATATGTACTATTATGTTAACATTTTATTGACTAAAAATGCGTTAAACACGTTCATCTCGAACGAAAACAATTTCGTTCAGAATCAGCTACTTAGGTCGGCTGACTCGATTTCCTTCTCATTCATTCCCGTAGCGTACAGTGCATTACTCTGTTGAAGCCCAGCGTCCATTGACTTCAATGGGGCTGCTTTAAACAGTTTTTTTCAGTGCTTAGAAACAAGACGGTCATTGGATAATGCTGCGATTATGTCCCGCCCACGGACGCTCAGCGTCTCTGGGATGAATGGAGGAGTGGGCTGGCCCGGACTCCGAGCGTCTGCGTGATGATTGGAGGGTCTGTCATCTCTTTTTAATCCACTTTTATGTCCTAAAACGCTCGTTTTTTGGGGTCGACAGCTTATAAAAACGTATTTCTTGTTTTTTTTTAGCTTGTTTGCTATACACATTGTCACATATCAGCTTTTAGACATTGTTTTTTTTTTTGTTATAAATCATAAATGACAAGGAGGCGGCAGCTTCTCGCAATGCAAAGAGACGGTTGGTGTGGGCGTGGGCGTGGGCGTGGTCTTCAGATTATGACGCGTATCACTCTGTGTCTCCATTTCCAACTCAGTCCCATCGCGGATTTTGCATGTGTAGTCGAAAGACAAACTGCTGCAACCTTCATCGTATATTTCACACATTTCACACCACATTCATTGTTTCAGTTTAACATAATTCCCACATTTCCTCCCGTTGAGTTAAATATATATATATATATATTAGATCGTTTGTTCATTAATTCATATAGTCTGTCCTTAAAGTCCTTAAAGACATGGAGTTGGACAGTGCAATGCCTCAGCTTTACAAACTGTTCTCATTAGTGGCAACAATTGGAGCTACATCTGCAGGTGTAGAAAGGAGCTTCTCCTGTTTAAAGCGGCTCAAGTCCTACACCGTAACACAATGGGCCAAGGCCGTTTAAGCAGCCTAGCTCTGCTGGCCATTGAGAGGACACTGGTCAAGTCACTGGAAAAGATGCCTAGTTGGTACGACAGGGTTACAGAGCATTTTCTTGAAAAGGAACGTAGGGCAGAATTTACATATAAATAAATGGACAATTTTTATGATTTAGGCCGAAAATGAGCTTCCCCTCTTTAAAAGATCAGCAGCCGCCACTGGTCCACGGACTGCAGAGGCTCAAAGGAAGGACCCTTGAGAGCTCTCAACACCGTGGGCAGATCCCATATGGGAACGGTGAGGGAGCGAGGAGGGCGTAGCCGACTGGAACTCCTCAAAAACCGAACGACCAAGTCGTTTTTCCCAACTCCTCGGCCCTCTATGGGGGCATGAGAAGCTGCAATTGCTGCCACATAAACCTTGAGCGTGGAAGGGGAACGGCCCTTATCCATCAGCTCCTGCAGGAAGGACAGAATTAGTGATATGTCACAGTATTCTGGGTTTGCTCCGCGCATGGAGCACCATGCAGAGAAGACAGACCACTTGAGGTTATAGAGTCGCCTTGTAGACGGAGCTCTGGACTGTGATATCGTATTTATGACGCTCTCGGGGAGGACCGTAGGCTCCCGTCGAGAGGCCAAAGGTGCAGAGCCCACAGTTCTGGCTGGGGATGCCAAATCGTGTTGCCTGCCTGAGAGAGGAGGTCTCGTCTCAGGGGGATAGGCCACGGGGCTGCTACGAGCAGCTGAGACAGTTCTGCAACCCAAGGCTGGTTCTTCCAGAGTGGGGCTACGAACATCACCCTGTGCTTCTGTTCTATGATCCTCTTGATCGTCTGTGGTATGAGAGCGATCGGAGGGAAGGCATAAAGGGCCACAATTGGGCCAGTTGTGGGCCAAGGCGTCCCTGTCCTTCGAAAAGTAAGTTGGGCAATGAGTATTGTCTTTCGAAGCTGTGGCGGGCAGAGAGCACAACAGACACAGTACTGTAATTTCACAAGCCCCGGAGGGAGATTTATTAAGTGTAACAAACGTGATATGGTGAAGCTGACAACAAAAAGGGGAATTAGCTCCTCCTATCTCCGTCCGTGGGGTGTCCGTGAAAGTCCCGTGCGTGAATAAAGTCCTGTGGTGTCGATCGTGCAATCCTGCAATCGTGTCTGCTCGTCTTTCAGCCGCTGGATTCCACGGTGAGAAAACATACACACGGTTAGTTATCAAGCAGATCTCAGGATAACAAGTCCTCTCGTTTCCTGTTTCTCCGCTGCTTATAAAGCGTCCTTGTGATGAGATCCAGGTGCTGATGACCTGCAGGACCAGGCGTGATTGCGTCGTTTCCATGGCGACGCTGATTGGCCCTTGGCCTGCTCGCCACAAAGCAAAGAGTTAGACTTCCGCTTTGCCGAAGACTTCCCAGATTTTCTGAACCGACCTGGGGTGGAGCGTCCATTCTTCTGAAGGGACGTTGCTCCGAGATAGCATATCTGCTCCCCGGTTCAGTCTTCCCGGCACGTGAGTTGCCCTCAGTGAGCGCAGATTGGATTGGGCCCATTCCAAGAGGCGAAGTACCAGGGAAAAAAGGCGTCTTGAGGAGAGGAGAGGACACATTTATGTAGGACACCACTGTCATGCTGTCCGATCGGACTAAGACATGGCAGTCCCGTAAGACCGGCAGAAACTAGCGAAGAGGATTCTTCCATGGTGCTAGAGCGGATACACAGATCCACCCAGACGCGTAGGCATCCGAGACGCCAAGCGTGTGGCGGAACTCTTGGTTTCAGCCAGTACTGCAGCGGATGCGTCTTGAGACGCAGAGGCCATGAGACCCAGCATCTTCTGAAACGCTTTGAGGGGGCGTGACGCTCCCAGTGTAAAGGAGGCCTGAATAGCCAGAGCACGGTCTGGTGCGATTCTGGCCGTCATACGGATCGAATCGAAAACTGCCCCCGGAACGAAATTCGTTGGCTGGGGGACAGAGCGCTCTTGGCACGGTTGATCCTGAGTCCCAGGCATTCGAGATGGCTGAGGAGGATGAACCCGTGAGCCCGTAGTTCTTCATCTGACTGTGCTAGAATCAGCCAGTCGTCGAGGTAGTTCAGAATGCGGATTCCCGTCTACCTGAGAGGGGATAGAGCCGCGTCCATGCACTTCGTGAAGGTACGAGGAGCTAGAGACAGCCCGAATGGAAGGACCATGTATTGATATGCAACCCCTTCATAGGCGAATCTCAAGAATCGTCTGTGATGGGGGGCTATCTGGATGTGAAAGTACGCGTCTTTCAGATCCAGGGAGAAAAACCAGTCCCCTGGGCATATTTGCGAGAGGATCTGTTTCAGTGTAATCATTCTGAAGCGCCGTTTCATAAGAGCGCGGTTCAGATGTCTGAGATCGAAGATGGGGCGGAGACCGCCATCCTTTTTGGGTACGAGGAAGTAGCGGCTGTAGAAGCCCGACTCGGTTTGATCTGGAGGAACCGGTTCTATGGCTCCTTTGTCCAGTAAGTTCCTCAACTCCATGTGCAGAACGTGTGAATTTGCGCTCTGAAAACGGGTGGAGATGACCCCACGGAACAGTGGGGGCCTGCGAGCGAACTGGAGAGAATATCCCCGAGATATTATGCCCATAACCCAATCTGTTACCCCGGGGATGGCCTGCCAGGCCTTGACCCGTAGGGCAAGGGGTTGAATGCATTTGGGAGGTACGCCTCCTATTGGGGGCTTGACTCCCGTGGAGAGTGGAAGAGGAAGATTGCTCTTTTTCTGACAATGTTTGTGTTTTATTAAAGTATCCGCTAGAACAGCGGTGGGTTGTGCAGGCATGAGAACAGACCCAGCATTCGCAACAATAAAAGTAAACACATTTTTGCCGGCACCCGGGACGGAACGGGGTGTTTGGGCACATACAAGAGCTTTCTTTAGAGGAGGTCCAGCAACAGCGGGACACGGTAACTTCCTCTTCCTCACATAGGTCTCAGGATGGTGCCTGAGGCGCAGGGTCCAGCGTGATCTTTGGCCGGGGTCCCTGGCGCTGAGGGTGGGGGAAGCGTCTCCCCGAGCGAGAGCGTTGACGAGTCTCGCTTCCGGTAGCCTTCTGAACAGCGGGTGGCGCAGGCTGGACAGGCTGCTGAGCCGGCGCTGGTTTGGGGCGAGGCGGAGCAGGTCTGGATCCGGGTCTTTTTGGCAGGAAATGTTTCATGGCCTGCGAAGACTTCTGCGCTGCCGTGAAACGTTCCGCAAAAACCTCCACTGCCGGTCCGAAGAGGCCGGTGGCGGAAATCGGAGCATCGAGGAAGGGGACCTTGTCAGCCTCCTTGATCTCCGTGAGTGTCAGCCATAGATGACGCTCAAGCACCACGAGGCTGGCCATGGATCTGCCTATCGCCTGGGCCGTGACCTTGGTGGCGCGTAGAGCAAGATCCGTTGCGCTCCATAGCTCTTTGAAGGGCGCGATGTCAGTGCCAGACTCGTCCATCGCCTGGAGAAGTTTGGCCTGGTATACCTGGAGCACTGCCATGGAATGCAGTGCTGAAGCCGCTTGGCCGGCGGACGAAAAAGCGCGTCCAGCAAGGGCCGATGTGGTTTTGCACAGCTTGGAGGGATGAGCTGCTTTCGCCGTCCAACCGATGGCGGACACAGATGTGCGGCCACCGACTCATCCAGGGGAGGCAGCTTCTCATAGCCTTTTTCCTCTGCGCCGTCAACCGAGGTGAGAGCGGAGGAGGATGAGGGTCGTAGGCGGGTCGAATAGGGAGCGCGCCATGACCTGGTGAGTTCGTCGTGCACTTCCGTAAAAAACGGTGAAGTCCGCTGACGAGGGGCTGAGCGGCGCCCCGGCAGGAACCATTCGTCCAGGCGGCTGTGAGTGGGCTCCTCCCGAGAGGACCACTCCAAGCCCAGCTCTTCCAAAGCTTTAGTGAGGACCCGAAAAAACTCGGAGTCCACACACAGCGCGGGTTCGCTGTGCCCTACAGACGGCAGGGGGGCGGGGTCGAAAGACGAGCCCGAAAGCTCCTCCCCATCTGAAGCCGCTAACGACATAGCGTCGTCTTCCTCGAATTCGCTTCCGCCAAACGAGACCATGTCACCGGCGATTGCCGGTGGACGCTGGTCAGGCTGGGAGAAGCAAACCGGCGCAATATCTCTCTGTGGAGAGAGCGAGGCACGCCGAAGGGACGTGAGCTCGCTACTCCCCGAGCGCTTAGTTCCTCTACCCCGCTGCTTCGTCTCCGTTGGGGATTGAAGCGGGAGGGAAAAGAAAGCTATCCGTGAGCGCAGAGAGACTCATACTCTCGCAATGAGGGCATTCCGTCTCTCTGAGTGCGTCTTGAGCGTGGGAAACTCCCAAGCATGAGACGCACTCGCCGTGACCGTCAGCAGCGTGGAGGCGAACACCACACGAGTGACAGGGACGGCGCGGCATTTGAAACAACGCCGCAGGAAATTTGCTCTAGGAAATTGCTCTTCTAGAGTCGCCGGATGGCGGCAGGGAATAGACGGCACTGCTTACCTGCGCTGGAGAATAGCGAGGCCGCTGAGCAGGAGTCCAATCCGCTGCGAGGGCTTTTCGATGGCGAAGCAATCAGTCTCGAGTAGCGAAGATCGAGTCGTCGCTGAAGGAGAAGAGATCTGAAGACACTACGGCGATGTGTCTGCTTATATAGCCATAAGCCCCGCCCCTTCTGGTGGGCTCCATCGCCATAGGTCCGTGCAGCTTCGCTTCCATTGGCACAAAGTTTTACTTTGCACGCACCAATGGCCGTGCAGTATTCACTGCATTATTAAAAAGCTTCAGTCATCGGAGAAAAAGGAGTTTTCCCTATAGCGTCCTGCTACGCAGTACGAGTGAAGTATCGAAAGGGAACCCCGTCAATTCTCGTTTTGTGGAGGGTGGTGGGTATTTATCGATTGCCAAAATTTTTGCATTTATCGGTCTAACATCACCACGAAAAACCTGAAAGGTTTAAGAATTAGTTTTGCACCTGTTTTGTGTTTGTTGATCCATTGTTTATCCACTGCATATATTAACATGCACATAACGAATTTACACATTATTTTGTGTATTAATTGTAAGACAGCATATGCAAAATGTGTTCTGATGTTAGTATTGTCATGGGTTACATCACCTGATGATGTGCTAATTTAGTTGCAATACTGGGATGTTAGTTTACTGTAGTGTTGCCATTTTGTCAATTTTATAATGTTGTTGGTAATGTGGATGCTGATTGTAGTCTATGTAAATGGGTTGTGTACTTGCATGGTATTAAATTGAGGTAGAAACGAGGACGTTTCTTTCTTAAGAAAGGGAAGACTGTAACCTTAAAGCCACAAAATGAAAGAATTTATTCATGAAATATCCAAAAATCACTTGCCCAGTGTAATATATTTCATGCAGTTGTGTACTTACATTGTCCCAAATGTGCACATCCAGAGAAATTCCCATTTAAAATGATGGCCCATCCCTTGTATCTGTCTCATATCAGTGACTTAATATCCAGTGCTCCGCACTACCCTCAGTTTTCAGTGTTTTGTCAATTTATGCGGTAGTGGTTATACAGCATCTGGGACGCCGCATCTGTTGTTCTGTTATTAAGGATCACGATTACTTTTTGGCGAGTAAAGGAAACCAATAAAGTGTAAACGCAGGCCAAATGAGGCCAGCAGGCTTGTGGACAAATGAAGAAATAAAACAAGGATTCATATTGGCGTGGCGTTTTCTAAATGGAGAGAGCTTTGCGACCAACTTGGACTCGACAGAGACTCTGCTCTCGCATGTGTTCTAAAAGACGAAATACTCATGCACAGATTATTTGAATACTTATGAATGCAGTTACCCTATGAAATACTGTATATGTCGCACAAAAATAGGTAGCCAAAAACGTTACTTGTAAATGCTGTGGGTTCGTTCCAATTTACTTTTTAAACGACGACTGTATGACGGTTTTAAACAGATAAAACTGTGTAGAATTACGCTACCAAATCAATTGACAAAGTCCAATATCAGTCGCAGGCTAACGTAGCATTACATTCCACGTTTCTTGCAAGCTTATTAATTACGATGACATCAAATAAAATTAATTAATTATCTCATCTGTGAACATGATGGGCGATCTCTTTACGCCTCTGGATGGTGAAAACGACATGTCTCATAATTCCACTCACCTACATAACCTCATTTAGCTCCGCCTTTTGTTGTTGTTTCGATGGTGCGCCATCTAGCAATCCAAATATTCCATATTGTGGCTTTAATTTTGTTCATTCATTATTTTATTTTATTTGATTGTTTATTTTCTTTTTTCTTTTAAATGAGAAATGTATGTTGAACTCTAGTTTAATATGTTTTAGTTAAAAAGCTATTTTGTGCATCTGCCCCTTTTAAAGGAACATTGCACTTTTTTGGAAAAATGCTCATCTTCCAACTCCCCAGTAGTTCATAAATTGAGTTTTACCGTTTTGGAATGTATTCTGCCAATCTCTGGGTCTGGCAATAGCACTTTTAGCATAGCTTAGCATAGATCATTGAATCCAATTAGACCAGTAGCATCGCATTAAAAAATGACCAAAATTTTTCCTATTTAATATGTGCTGCGTCAGGCATTTTTAATGAATGACTAGCTGAATTTGACTTGATTTAATCAGTAAGTACACACCGGTGTCTGTTGCTCGTAGACGTGCAACCAATTAGGTGTTAGACTTGTACTCAATGGCACATGCTTAATGTATATGCAAACAGAGCAATGACGTATGTCCTCTAAAATCTCAGCCAGCTCTGGTACATTCGGTCTTCTGTTGAATTGTGCTTCCTGTCAAATGTTTTGTTACCTCCATACACCGCAGGACTATCCCATTCCCTCCCCCAACCCCTAAACCTAAGTAACCGCTCCCCCAACCCAATCATAACACCAGGGTAGCAAAATTCAATGGGTAGCACAAATTGACAGAACACCGGCGCACGTAGCATCCATAGGAAACAATGGCATTTTTCACTCGGTCACTTCAAGATGCACATAGGGTTACAGTAAAAGACGTGAGTCAAATTATCCAAACACTACATCATACATCGACAACCAAAAAGAAGAAGCGCTTCAGGCTATTTGTTTCAAGCTACATCCGCAAATATGAAAAAAGTAAAATTTAGCTGTTTTCCGACTGCAGGCCCGTTTCAAGTGAAACGGGTGAAACATAGCAAAGGCCGCTACTGATCTCATTAATCAGCTTTCAGACTCACCTATAACAGATACTGTGTGTGCAGCAATATCGTTGTTTTTATCTCCACTTATCTTTGCTGTATAAACTCCACTGTCATTCTTCTGCATGTTCATCAGTGTTAAAGAGAAGGTTTTGTTATTGAAATAGACTCTGCCCTCGTATAATTTAGAAGGCTTTAACATTTTAAATTCCTTATAATATGTCACTAAATTGTTTAATTTGTCTTTCTCCCAGAAAAACAAATTAAACTCAGGTGGTTTATCTCTCTGTATATCCAGTTGAACAGAAGCTCCTGTCTCCACATACATGGTGTCATTAGAACTGGACCCTGAGGAGAGAGTACAATATACAGTAGTAAAACACAATGTAAAAAATCATAGTCAAATGCTTATTTTGTTCTTAGCCAAAAGGCAGAGAATAGAGACAGAATGTGGTTTGAACTTGATAAACTATCATCTCTGATTGTATTTTTAAAAGGCCAATGAACTTGGCGAATGGCATGGCATGCCGGTCTCCGCCCTGTGTATACGGATATAAAAGGAAAATGGCGTGCCCATTCATTCACCTTTTGGGCTGAGGAACCTGAGAGGTATACGTCGCTAAATGTTTTGGCATGAAGGACATGTGCTGTTGGTCTTTCGACGTTGTGTCAAGACTGAATGGGGTCCCTATATGAAAAGCCATGAGGCTGAGCCGCATCACGACTTCCAGCGGAGCGAGTGAGTGTAACCGCGAATCGTAACCCTCCAGTGGTGTAGTAAGGCATCAGTTTGATTGAGTCAATGACGAGAGGCTATTAACAACGGCCGTACAGGCGATGGCCTTCCTACTCTTGAAACGAGATACCTGCCCGGCACCATAAGGAACGCTGGGAATCACTATCCCCTCGCCTGAGGCACTACGGAGATCACATCTGCCTTAGGGAGATAATACGTGGAATACCTACACGGTCTCACCAGTGAGAAGAAACCAGGGGTGTGCAGAAGCGGTGGAGTCCACTTAGGGCAGGTCACAGGTTCACCAACAGGGGAACCAAGAGTGAGGAAACATCAGACGGGAAGACCCCAGTGGAGCACTAACTCAGGTATAGGGGTTCGCCTCGTGAGGGAAACTCTACCTATACTGGGCTTGGTATAAGGACCGTTCCGCCCGGCTTGTGCACCAGAGAGGTGCTTAGTGATGGATGGGATGCTTTTACTTCGCCTGGTGGGAAAGTAGGGAAGCTGAAATAGCGCAAAGACTCACTTGATGAAGGGGAGAATGCGCTTCGCAGGCGTATGCCCAGCCGGCCGTCGGTCTTACCTGGTTGAACCATGCAAGACGCGGGTCGACACCGGCTCTACACGAAGGTTGTAGAATCTCGCAAAATTAGGACGGGTTAGGCGAGTGTGATGGGGCACGGACAGTCCGCATGCAAGCGGCTGATGGATTAACATCCATGGGATCCCCATATCACCCTCGCCTGTGGCAGCCGGCCGCGTTGAAGCAGCGGGTGCCGCCGAACGGGGAGCAGACGAGGAGGTGGCTGCATTTAGGCAGGACACAACCACCCGTGACAGCAACACCTTGATACGCATCTGCTCGCATCTGCCGCCATCTTCCTTAAATACCTGTATGCACAGGGCGGAGACTGGAATTCCATGCCAATAGCAAAGTTCATTGGCCTTTTAAAAGTACAATCAAAGATTATAGTTTCTTAAGTCCAAACCCCATTCTGTCTCTACACAACGTCGAGAGACCGACAAGAAAGGGAAGGGAGTGTTTCTTTTCAACATTCTTTAAAATATCTTCTTTTTGTGTGTTCCAAGAAAGTAAAAAAAGCTTGGCAATAACATGTGGGTGAATAAAAAAAGCAATAAGGTCTGAGATGCATTTTTCTTATTGACGCATGGATCTCTTAGAAATAAGTATTGTGAGGGTAACTGATACAGAGCAGTATTTATGCTTCAGGCTTAATACGTTACAGATACAGCCTAGCCTACATTACAATATTATACGTTGCAATAAGATTCAAAGAAAAATTACTGTGATTAAAACTGTGGTAAAGAATTCCTCATATTCTGCTTTAGTTGAAAAAAGCTTCCAAAATTAGTTAAAACTGGGTTTACAAACGTTTTGAACATTTATTTCTTTTTATAGAAACTTACAACCCACATTACAGGATTTAACACAGCACATAGCGTTTTACAGTTAACACTGATCAATAGTACAATTATATAGTTTATTACCTGTGTTGGAGAGCAGAAGGAGTATCAAAGATGTAAATAAGTGACCAACTGTCATTGAAAAATGTTATGATATAGACCGTAATACGATATCAAAAAAATGGTGCATCTGGTGTAATGTTAGCTTCCTGGTAAGAGAGGAAGGCAAGGCGTACCGTAATATCTATACATAGGTTAGTTATTTTCAGCTTGGCTTCATAACAAGGGAATTTGATTAATAAATAGACTAAATTATGTTTTTGTAACGTAATAACGCAAAAAGGTTTCTGTGAGGATAAAAAGTTGATAGAAATGAGAGAAGATAAAAAAAAATTCATAAGAGGCAAGTCCCCACAAAGAGAGCAGAAAAATATTTAATTGTGTTTTTAATTGTAATCCTGTTTGTAAACATTAACATAAAAGTTCCCAAATGCATTTTAATAATATGTGAGTATCATGCATTATGTGCAGAGGAAGGGGAAGTTGCTTCAAACAGCTCTTAAAATAAAATGAACATCGCTGTTCAGAGAAGTCACACCTCATCTGAACCACATCCTTCCGCTTTAACAGCCATACTGCAACAGAAGCTAAGTAACTCTGAATGTTACACCTTTTGCTTTTACACCTTTTTAGAGCTTCACAGCCTTATACTGCAATCGGAATGCATCTGACATTTGTCAACAGTTAAAATACAGACTTGATAAAAAATATTTTTACATGTGACACCTTATCATATGCCTGATGAGGCTCAAGGGGAAACAAAAAAAAGTACCAACTTTCCATCTGAGTCAGATATAAACTTATCACATATACTTTAGTATGTGTGTAACGTGTGACTAATGTTGGACAATGAAAAACAACATAAATGAAACTACATTAGAATGTACTGATAGTCCTGCTTTATAAAATCTCACAGAAATTGGCTTGACAGGGAAGTGTAAATAAAAGTTGTAAACTTCAATCATTCAGAACAAATAAAAGTTGAAAACTTCAAATCAAAATATCACAATGACAAAATATCAGCTACTAACATTAAACATCTCCTTTTGTTTTCCATGGAAGGAAGAAAGTCATACGGGCATACAACAACATGATGATGAGTATGGGGTGATTCACATTTCTCGTCTAAAAGCACACTGAAAACACGAGCCACAATGCTTTCTCCTTTTCTTCCAAAGAAGTTGAGCTCTCCTGGCATCTGTCATTGCTAAGTAACCATGTGCAATGCAAGCCGTTGAGACGAGGAGGTATAAACACAGGGTATATTAATTATATGTACATGTTATATGATATATACTTATCGCACCTCGATAAGCACAGCACATTTAAGGTAAGCATGGGTATGTAGGTTATGCGTATTGGCATGTTGTGCATGGAGTGGGCTCCGAGCTCACCGGATCTATCCGAACCCGGAGCACTCTACCTTGGTCAGGGCAAGTGCGCCGGGCTCGGAACCGGCTCGAGCCCAGAACACCCCCCCCAAATGCTGATGCCGAAGTACGCATATATCCTCCAAAAGAACCATGACGGAGGTGCAATCCGCTCACGGTGACGTGCAGGCCCCTGATGATGCAGGCCTGAAGATGTGTGGTGTCTGCTGCTGCTGGTGAACACTTGTTGGAAGCTGGCCACTGCGGGGGCTGTCGCTGCTGCGTTACAGGCTTAATGTCGTGTGGTGTCTGCTGCTGCAGTGCACGAGCTGAAAGCGCGGGCCCTTGCGTGGTCGGTCGCTGCTGGGATACTAGTTTCTTTAGCTGGTTGTGTCTGCTGATTCAGATTACAAGTTTGAAGCTCGGGCCACTGCGGGGCATTCGCTGCTGCTGTACTGGCTTCATGACGGGTGGTGTCTGTGCTGCAGAGCACTAGTTGGCGGCTCGAGCCCCTTAGGGGCCAGTCTCTGCTGCGCTACTAACTTCATGGCGAGAGGTGTTTGCGCTGCAAAGCACGATTTGGAGCGTGGGCCCTTGATGGGCAAATCGCTGCTGCGATACTAGCTTCATAGCTGGTGGCGTCTGCGCTGCAGATTACGAGTTGGAAGCTCAGGCCCTTGCGGGGGCGGTCGCGCTGCGATACTGGCTTCATGACGAGATGTGACTGCGCTGCAGATCACGAGTTGGTAGCTCGGGCCCTTGCAAAGGGGCGGTCGCGCTGCGATACTGGTTTCATGACGAGTGGTGTCTGAGCTGCAGATCACGAGTTGGAAGCTCGGCCCCTTGCGGGGGCGGTAACGCTGCGATACTGGTTTCGTTACGAAAGGTGTCTGCGCTGCAGATCACGAGTTGGAAGCTCGGGCCCTTGCGGGGGCGGTCGCGCTGCGATACTGGCTTCATGACGAGTGGTGTCTGCGCTGCAGATCACGAGTTGGAAGCTCGGGCCCTTGCGGGGGCGGTCGCGCTGCGGTACTGGCTTTATGACGAGAGGTGTCTGCGCTGCAGATCACGAGTTGGAAGCTCGGGCCCTTGCGGGGGTGGTCGCGCTGCGATACTGGCTTCATGACGAGTGTTGTCTGCGCTGCAGATCACGAGTTGGAAGCTCGGGCCCTTGCGGGGGTGGTCGCGCTGCGATACTGGCTTCATGACGAGATGTGACTGCGCTGCAGATCACGAGTTGGTAGCTCGGGCCCTTGCAAAGGGGCGGTCGCGCTGCGATACTGGTTTCATGACGAGTGGTGTCTGAGCTGCAGATCACGAGTTGGAAGCTCGGCCCCTTGCGGGGGCGGTAACGCTGCGATACTGGTTTCGTTACGAAAGGTGTCTGCGCTGCAGATCACGAGTTGGAAGCTCGGGCCCTTGCGGGGGTGGTCGCGCTGCGATACTGGCTTCATGACGAGTGTTGTCTGCGCTGCAGATCACGAGTTGGAAGCTCGGGCCCTTGCGGGGGCGGTCGCGCTGCGGTACTGGCTTTATGACGAGAGGTGTCTGCGCTGCAGATCACGAGTTGGAAGCTCGGGCCCTTGCGGGGGTGGTCGCGCTGCGATACTGGCTTCATGACGAGTGTTGTCTGTTGTAGCGTGGCTATAGTTGGAAGCACGGGCCTCTGAGGGGGCGGTCGCTGCGATGAGGCTGTCTTCGAGATGATGAGACCAACGTTGTGATATGGAGGAGCTGGCTGCCTCGTGAGAGATTCATGTGGCGGTGCTGACGTTTAGAATGAATACCGGCTCAGCAGAGCGCCCGATATGAGAGCCATCCCCTGCGAAAGCGTTCCCGAATGATGAGGCTGGACGAACATGAACTGTAGATGCTGAGCCAGTATGTACTGAGGTGATACAACCTTCGTGGGAGTCATGTGTCAATGTAGCTGAGGTTGCACTGACAGCCGAGACTATCGGGCGATGCGGGAAAGGAGGGTTTGATTGGCTTCCCTGATGAGCGACAAGTCCGTCCGAATGTAGCTTCTAAAATCCTCCAATGACCACCGGCCTAGGGCTTGGATCTGCTGCTGAGATAGGCCCTTTTGGGCGGCTGTGCCTATGCGGAAGGAGTGACCGGAAAAAGTTTTCTGCTGGGATTCCTGATTGGAGCAGCACTGCTTCAAGGTGCTTCTGAAACCAGAATGAAGCCGGGCGATTATATTCGTCGACAAAGAGGGGATCCGATGAGGCTGCTGTCCGGGGTTGTCTGTAGTGAAGATAGGCTAGGAGGGTTCCATACGGCTGAATGGGAGACTGGAGGTTGAACACATAGATGAAATGGCCTCTCCTGGTCGTGTCAGTCTTACTTTGCTTAATCAAGTAAGAAATCGTCTCTGAATCCAGCACTTGAAGGTCATACACTGTGGGGTGAACCGCAGGGTCAAATTTGGATGTGGTGGAGAACTCTGAGCATCGTAGAAAACCGAAGAACGCCAATGTGAACATGGCGTCGAGTGTGCGGGCAACATGCTTGGAATGGTATCCCTTGCGGAGGGTGGAGATACATTTGGTGAGAATCTCCAGGGTGATGGGTCTCCTAGCATCCTGACGGGCGGGTTGGGATCTTCGAATGCCCTGAATAACCATTGATGTTTGAGAGCTTGCTAAGGCCGGCGACGTAGAGTTGAAAATCAATTTGTGGAAGAACTGGAGTCCTCTTAGATAACCTCTGATGGAGCTGACCTGAAGGCCTTTGGCATTGTTGAGAAATGAGATGAAGGAGGTGATGGTGAGGAGAGAAAAATCCGGGAAGGGAATGCTGAATGCCTTGTGAAATGATTTGAAGCTTCTCCACGCCGTAAGGTATGATTGCAGGGTCCTGGGGGAAACTGCCTGAGTGATGGAATTGAGAGAGGCATCGAGAAGGTTTTGCAGTGTGTGATTCACTGAAAGATCAACTCCGAATAAGGTGGTACAGGAGTAGGCATGGGGTCCGCTTCGGGCGCCAGCAGCTTGAACTTCTGGAAGGCAAAACGAGAAAGTGCGTCAGCAATCAAGTTCTTGGATCCAGGGATGTGTCTGGCTGTTATTATGAACTGGTTGCATGCTGAGATCCAGATGAGACGTCTGAGGAACGGCATTAAGGTGGGGGATTGAGATCGACCTTTGTTGATGCAATGCACGACGATGCTGGAAGCCGCCCATTCCTTACCCCATAGGTATGCCGCAACCACCAGGGGGTAGAGCTCGAAAAGTGCCGAAGATGCGATATCCTGTGGTAGGCCAGTGAGCTGATGGGGCCAAGCAGACGCGAACCAACGACCTTGGTAGAAACCTCCGAAACCTACCGAAGGGGCGACGTCAGTGAATAGGCGAATGTCGGTAGGAGAGGAGATCATGTCACTGTAGAAGAACGACAAGCCATTCCATTGACCAAGGAATTTTATCCATAAGCTCAGCTCTTCTCTGCACGATCTTGGCAAGAAGACTGTGTCCTCTAGTGCTTGAGCGGAGGACGCGAGAGAGAGGAGGTGCGAGACGAACGGGCGGCCTTGCGGGATTATGCGCATCGCGAAATTTAGGTGGCCGAGCACAGACAGGAGCTCTCGTTTCGAACATCGGGGAACATTTCTCAATGAGGAAACGATCAGGATCGTTCTGTCTGTTTTTTCTTTTGGCAGAGTAGCCTGGAATTGGAGCGAGTCTAATTTAATGCCGAGAAATTCGATGGATGCACCTGGTCCGGATGTTTTGTCTGGGGCGAGGGGAATGTTGAGCTCCTCAAAAACTCGTTGGACTATGGTGAGATGCGCATTTGGCACGGAATCGGGCGGTGAGATTATCAAAAAATCGTCCAACAGGTGGATTAGGTATGGGATCGCGTAATTATTTGATAGAATCCTGCATATTGCCTCTGACAATACATCAAAAATTTTGGGGCTACTTCTGCAGCCAAAAGGTAGGCGGACTGAGAAGTAAATTTTCTACGCCATTGTATCCCGGAAAGATGCCAGTAGGCTGGGTGGATTGGCATGACTTTGAAGGCGGAGGTGATGTCGACTTTAGCTAGCCAGGCACCTCGACCGGCCTTTTTAATCAATTTGATGGCGTGATCGATGTTGTGGTAGTGCAGGGAAAATTTGTCTATTGGGATTAAGCTGTTAATGCTCGGAAATGAAGAACCGTGAAAAGATTTTCTGGTAGCAACGCCAATGGGGCTGATGCGATACGTGGTGAATGGAGGTACCTCGAAGGGGCCGATAATGAATTTAGCATCGATCTCCTTCTGTAAAAGGCGATCGACTGCCTCCGGTTCGGTAGTTGCGGACTGGAGGTTGGGGCTGATAAGGCATTGCGAAGGGAGACTTATGACACCGGGGTCGAAGCCGTTCGAAAGGCCGGTCAGGAGATAATCAGTGAACCGCGGGTCAGGGTGCGAAGACAACTCAAAAGACAAACGAGAAATGTTCACGGGAGTCGAGAGGTAAGATCTGGATTTTTTTATTAGCATGGGAATGTAATACAGGGCAAACCAGGCGAGCGTGCGCTCCGCTGCAGAAAGTGCACACATGCAGGTACCGACAGCTCTGCCTGGTGCATTTGCCCGTGTTGAATTTGATGCAGGCCTCTCGTGCGCGGGAGTCGGTGGTCTCTTGTGGATTCAAGGTAGCTGGGCGATTTGGCAGGCGCGGGATATTAGAAGTTGACTGGTGAGGTGGAGATGTGCATAGAGGGTAAGAGCGAGAGACTAGGGGGCATTCGCCGGTGGAGTGCACCACGGATCGGCAAACCGCACAGGAGATGTTTCTCACCCCCAAGAATACCCTACCCTGCAGCTCAGTGTCCAGGGCTCCCCAATAAGGGCACTGATTCCACTGAGCTATGTGAAATGCGCATTTGGCGGAGAAAAGCTTGTGATATGTGTAAAAAGTGAGTTCCCCCATAGGAGAGAGCGAGCTCTGCCACGAGGGCCAAATAATCACTCAGCTCGCGTCTCCTATTGGGGAACCCCGTGCATATTACTTCCATGTAGCGTGAGAAAGCTACCGTGAATTCAGGAAATGACAACGTGCGAAAGTGGTGGGGTGAAGCATTTTTTTAAGTAAATGATAAATCTCCGTATGTGATCTGGCACTCAACTGATGGAGGTGACAGGGGTGAAAGAAGAGAATAAAGATCGGTATCCGCACCTGCCAAAATCTGTGCTCTGACTCCGCTGGAGACTTGTGGAGGTTCCAACGCAGGCGCAATTTGGAGGCGCGGGCATCGCGATCGCCGTAGCCAGTGAGAATGCAGGGCGTGCCTGTGGAAGAGAGAGAAATGAGGGAATGGCGGCTGCTTGCGCGGCGTGCGGAGACATGCTAACGTTGGCAGCGGCGCCATAGAAAATTAGGTGCAGAGACCGGAACCCTTGACTCTAGCGGGGGCAGCCTCATGCTTGAAATTGATTCCGGCGCTGCGGGCCAGGAGCCTGGGGCGGGAAAGGCGAATCTAACGGCGGCTGCTTGTGCGTCTAGCGGAGACGGGGTTGCGCTAGCAGCGGCAGCGGTGCCGAAGAATTGTGGTCCGGAGACCAGTGCTTGTGTCCCTAGCTGAGGCAGCCTCGCGCCAGAGACATGATATTATTTGTGTTTGATGTGATGTCATGCGCGTCGAGCTGAGATGCCTCGGGCTGCCGGAGGTGCTTAGCCGGGATGTCCACGGCTTCCAACGCAACTGGTGCGCTACCTGGATTAGCCGAATGTCTGCTGCGCCGTCTCGAGTGAGGGAGGACATGCCGAGCCGCGGAGGTAGATTGCCCGTGCCTGGAATGGACGGGACCCTGAGCCGAGCCTGACTCGTCGTTAGCAGCCTGTCGGGCCGACCTGATCGGGGGTGCGTCGGCCTGGGACGACACGAAGAGGGTGTAGAGCTGGTTGCATTGTTATCATTTTTTCTCTAATATCTTGGATTTTACTAGTGAAGTAGTTCATAATTACTGACAAATCCATCCATCCATCCATCCATTTTCTTCCGCTTATCTGGGGCTGGGTCGCGGGGGCAGCAGTCTAAGCAGGGATGCCCAGACTTCCCTCTCCCTAGACACTTCCTCCAGCTCTTCCGGGGGGACACCGAGGCGTTCCCAGGCCAGCCGGGAGACATAGTCCCTCCAGCGTGTCCTAGGTCTTCCCCGGGGTCTCCTCCCGGTGGGACATGCCCGGAACACCTTCCCGGGAAGGCGTCCAGGGGGCATCCGGAAAAGATGCCCGAGCCACCTCAGCTGGCCCCTCTCGATGTGGAGGAGCAGAGTGTCTACTCTAAGGGATCGCCCAGCCACCCTGCGGAGGAAGCTCATTTCGGCTGCCTGTATCCGGGATCTTGTCCTTTCGGTCATGACCCACAGCTCATGACCATAGGTGAGAGTAGGAACGTAGATTGACCGGTAAATCGAGAGCTTCGCCTTGCGGCTCAGCTCCTTCTTCACCACGACAGACCGGTACAGCGACCGCATTACTGCAGAAGCTGCACCGATCCGTCTGTCAATCTCCCGTTCCATCCTTCCCTCACTCGTGAACAAGACCCCCAGATACTTGAACTCCTCCACTTGAGGCAGGAACTCTCCACCTACCTGAAGTGGGCAAGCCACCCTTTTCCGACTGAGAACCATGGCCTCAGATTTGGAGGTGCTGATTCTCATCCCAGCCGCTTCACACTCGGCTGCAAACCGTCCCAGTGCATGCTGAAGGTCCTGGTCTGATGGGGCCAGCATGACGACATCATCCGCAAAGAGCAGAGATGAAATCGTGTGGTCCCCAAACCCGACGCCTCCGGCCCCTGGCTGCGCCTAGAAATTCTGTCCATAAAAATTATGAACAGAACCGGCGACAAAGGGCAGCCCTGCCGGAGTCCAACATGCACCGGAAACAAGTCTGACTTACTGCCGGCAATGCGAACCAAGCTCCTGCTCCGGTCGTACAGGGACCGGATAGCCCTTAGCAAAGGGTCCCGAATCCCATACTCCCGGAGCACCCTCCACAAGATGCCGCGAGGGACACAGTCGAATGCCTTCTCCAAATCCACAAAATACATGTGGATTGGATGGGCAAACTCCCATGAACCCTCCAGCACCCTGGAGAGGGTATAGAGCTGGTCCAGCGTTCCACGACCGGGACGAAAACCACACTGTTCCTCCTGAATCCGAGGTTCTACCAAATATTACTGACAAATATTACTAACAAATCAATCTCCTGAGTGTTGCTTGTAGGGCTTGCAATGCATAAAAACTACGGACAACTCCTTCCCCAACTGAAATAGTTTACTCACCCTTTCTGGAACTTCATTGTATATGTTACAGTTCTCTTGCAAACTTTCCTGCGTTGACCCTGAAGAATGTTAAAGAAAAAAAATGAGGCTGTGACCTTTGAACTCTTTGTATGCTCTCTTAAGCCGTGTGTCCACCAAGGCGTTTACGCCTGTGGCCGACGTGTTTTTTTAATTGTTTTCAACGGAAATACCACGCTTTTACAAAAAGTAATCAGAAGACGGTTTCTTTTGCGCTCAGCACCGGTGCTCTGTGTTTTTCCCTCGCTCAGCGCCGGCGTTCTACCGTGCGCCCAGAGTTGAAAAATGCTCAACTTTGAGCGTTTTGCTGCGCCTGCAGTAGATGTTTTCAGCCGCGTAAAAGCGCCTCGGTGGACGCAGCCCCTTAGTTTGGACTATTATAAATATAAATCCTGTGTACGTTGTTGCATTAGTTTTGTTCTTACCTGCACAAGAGACTCAGAACTATACACATTATGAGGATTATGTAGAAACAATCCAATCAAGCAGTCATACAGTTAATTCTCTATATTGCTTTAAATACATTCCACTGGGTTTCAAGACTGACATGAGAAAAAATAAATACATTTATATAAACAAATGTAGAAACCCTCAGGTTGCCAGGTATGACTGTGTACTGTACTACAGTATAGCCTATCAAACCTCTAAACCAGGATTTCCCAAACGGTGGCTGTGTCCGAAATAGACTCAATACTATTCCCTAAATTAGTTTACTAATAGTCCACTTAGAGGAGAGAATGAAAACAAGTGAGTGAATTCGGACACTCTGTGTATCGGAAGTGCTTCGGGCAGCTTCTTTGCCGAGACGCAGAAATGTATTCAGCACAGGCCTAGCAGCCAGCCATGAGCGCACATCGGTTGTACACTCGCAATTGCAATGCATCATGGGATTGAATGAGTGCACTCAATAATTTCCACTATGAATTCGGACATCACTAAAAAAAGTATAGGGGGCTATTTCGTGCACAGCCGGGGTTCACAAACCCCTGGTGGATCACAAGGGAATTGCTGGGGTGTGTGAGATGGAATACTAGTTGTTTCAATTAGGCCTACTTTGAAAAGAGATAAATTGCAAAGAAATGTTAAAGGTTTAATAATACCAATAGTTATATAAAATACGACTGATAAAACTTTAAAGAGATAAAAATATTTGAAAGTAAACATTCAAAGGTCATCAAATTATTTAAATGTTCACCTCAAATCTCAGTGTGATACTTCAAGTAAATAATTTAGGGGTTCACTGACAAAAAGTTTGAAAACCCCTGCTTAATTCTTGACATTTTTTGTCTGTGACAGCTGCGCAGATCATCCATGAATCTTACCTCCACTTCTGCATAGATTGTGCTTTCACTCTGTTGAGTACCTGTAAATGTTTAGAATGTAATATAATTTTAAAGAGTCAACTGAACTTGAATATCACCACAGTGAATATAACCACTAATGTATAAAATAAATATATGTTTGTGTGTGATCGTCTGTTATCCAGACAGAAACTTGTATATTGTAAATAAAAGCAGAGAGCTTATTAATTAAGGAAAAGGTGTAAAAAATTTAGGCTGGATCTTTTTTCATTTACAGTCAGGTCCATAAATATTGGGACAGAAGCACATTTTTTGTTATTTTAGCTGTGTATCAAAATGTATTCGAGTTATAGTTTATAATGGATATTGTCTTAAAGTGCACACAGCTTTATTTAGAGTGTATTCACATCCAGATTAGCTTTAGGAATTACAGCTCTTTAATATGAAGCTCCCCCCTTTTTCAAGGGACCAAAAGTAAAGGGACAGTTGAATGAAAAGGTGTTTTATTCACAGGTTTGGGCTTTTCCTTAAATCATTTCTTCATAAATGAAGCATGTTAAAGGTCTGGAGTTGATTCTACGTGTGGTGTTTGCATTTGTAAGCTGTTGTTGTGAACCCACATCATGGGGTTCAAGGAGATATCCATGCAAGTAAAACAGACCATAGTTAGATTTCAAAAACACAACAAATCCATCAGAAAGATGCCAGGAACATTAAGAGCGGCCAAAGCAACAATTTGGTACATTCTGAGAAAAACACACCGCTGAGCTCTGCAACAAATAAATCCTGGGCGTCCATATGAGATAAAAGTGGTGGATGATGACATTTTCCTCTCCATGATAAAGAAATACACCTTCACAACGTCCAGACAAGTGAAGAATTCATCTGGATGCTTCCGTCCTCTGTTACATCACCAAAAAACACCAGTGACCCAGTGCCTGAGGAAGTCATGCATGGAAATGGAATCACACAGCCTGAACACTATTTTACTGAAGATGTTATCTGCTCATATCATGATATATTCCAAGCCTTCTCAATATCTTTGATTCTTTTTAGTTTTATGCAGGCTGAAACTTATTTGATCTCTCCAAAAAAAGTTGTTTAGAGCTTGTTCGGCTATTTTAGAAGTCTAATCTACCCATCCTATTCTTGAGGCTTTTGCACCTTGTTGTGAACCCTCTGTATTTTTGTTTGTATTCTCTTTATTGTTTTGATTGACAAACATTGACATATTTACCTCTTGGAGAGTGTTCTTTACTTGTCTGGATGTTGTGAAGGTGTTTTCCTTTATCATGGAGAGGATAATGTCATCATCCACCACTTTTATCTCATATGGACGCCCAGGATTTATTTGTTGCAGAGCTCAGCGGTGTGTTTTTATTTCTCAGAATGTACCGAATTGTTGCTTTGGCCGCTCTTAATGTTCCTGGCATCTTTCTGATGGATTTGTTGTGTTTTTGAAATCTAACTATGGTCTGTTTCACTTGCATGGATATCTCCTTGAACCCCATGATGTGGGTTTACATTTTCATTTACATTTAGGCATTTGGCAGACGCTTTTATCCAAAGCGACTTACATTGCTTTATCCTATACATTTTACATAGGTATTTGCAATCCCCTGGGATCGAACCCACAACCTTGCGTTGTTAGCACAATGCTCTTACCACTGAGCTACAGGAAAGCTTCAGCAGCAGGGTTCACAGCAACAGCTTACAAATGTAAACACCACACATAGAATCAACTCCAGACCTTTAACATGCTTCAATGATTTAAGGAAAAGCCCAAACCTGTGAATAAATTAACTTTTGATTCAACTTGCCCATTACTTTTGGTCCCTTGAAAAGAAGGGGAGCTTCATATTAAAGAGCTGTAATTCCTAAAGCCTTCAGCTAATCTGGATGTGAATACACTCTAAATAAAGCTGAGAGTGTGCACTTTAAGACAATATCCATTATAAAACTATAACTCGAAAACATTTTGATACACAGCTAAAATAAAAAAAAAAGTGCTTCTGTCCCAATATGTATGGACCTGACTGTATATACTGTTATATACAATCTCTAGCGAAGCAACGATGACTGGCCTGGGCTTGTCAGACGTGAGCGAAATTCGTAACCTTCCAGTGGATAGTTTGTGGGTCCCAGAGCTTTTGGAAAGGTGGGAAGCCTCTACCATCGGCCCTCACGGGCGGCGGCCTTGTTTCTCTAACAGCGAGAAGCCAGCACCGTAAGGCCACTGGGTAAGCGCTATCCTCAGAGGGGAAACGCACCACAGAGACCACTTCCTACCGTCGGGAGGAGTTTAGTGGAGACACCAACATGGTCTCACAGTCAGAGGAGAACTCATGGGAGAATGTGCGGACTGGAGTGGTTACCTGCAAGGTGGAGGTCCACCTAGAGAAGGTCATGGGTTGCCAAGGTGGGAACCTATCATGAGGATAAATTGGACGGAACCACCCCGATTGGGGGGGGTTACAACGTGCGGTTGCACTAGGTCCGGTTAGAGATATGAAGTTTTTCAGTTCAGGTCAGTGATGCTGTTTCCTCCTCGGCTCCTCTATCGTGCGGTGTTCCTCAAGGGTCTGTCCTTGGGCCGCTGCTTTTTTCAGTGTACCTGCTGCCTCTTGGGTCAATTCTTAGAAGTCACAATGTTTCGTTCCATTTTTATGCTGATGACTGCCAAATATATGTGCCGCTAAGCCAGTCAAAAACCTTTTAGAGTGTCTGAATGAAGTGAAAGCATGGATGGCTATGAATTTTTTGTATTTAAATGAGAGCAAAACTGAGTGTTTGTTATTTGCTCCTAGTGACTCAGCTGCTGTGGTTTCTGTTGACTTGGGTTGTCTAACCCGAGACATTAGCCCTGTGGTTACAAACCTGGGAGTCAAATTGGATGGTCGGCTAAAACTTGATGCCCAGATTAGTGCAGTGGTGAAGGCCAGTTTTTTTCAGCTGAGGCAAATAGTCAAAGTAAAACCGGTTTTATCTCGACATGATTTTGAAATTTTAATCCATGCTTTTATCACCACTCGTTTAGATTATTGTAATGCACTTTACACTGGTATTAGCAAATCACTTATGTCACGATTACAACTAGTTCAAAATGCGGCTGCTCGTCTTTTAACTGGAACTCGAAAATTTGACCATATCTCACCCATCCTCCAGTCCCTCCACTGGCTCCCTGTGCACTTCCGCACTGATTTTAAAATTCTTTTATTTGTTTTTAAATGTCTGTATGGCCTGGCCCCCCCAGTATCTGTCAGATCTGCTCGTGCCTTACACCCCCCTTCGTTCGCTCCGGTCAGCTGGCTAGGCACTGCTGGTCGTCCCCAAGACTAAACGAAAATCCAGAGGTGACCGTGCGTTTGCCGTGGCAGCTCCGAGACTCTGGAATGAGCTGCCTTTGCACATCAGATTGATTGAGTCTCTTCCTGTTTTTAAATCCCATCTTAAGACTTATTTATTTTCTTTGGCTTTTACCTCAGTTTGAGGGTTGACTTTCTAGTTTTGCATTACTGTTGTATTTATTGTTTTGTTTAATTATTGTTTTATTATTTTTGTTGTGTTTCTGCTGTATGTTATTGTTTATTTATAGACTGTGTTCAGCACTTTGGTCAACACTGTTGTTTTTAAAGTGCTTTATAATAAAGGTGGATTGGATTGGATGTGTGGATAACTCAGATGGTACCCGGCCTAAGGGGCAGGGCTGCTCTGCCCAGCCTGCCCGCAGGAGGTGCTTGCTTAGTGATGGATGGAATGCCTGTTCTTCACCCAGTGGGGGAAAAAAGGAAGGCTAAGTAGCACGCGGACCCACCTGAGAAGGGGGGATGGTTCTTTGGCAGGCGTACGCCCTACCTGCTGCTGGTCCTACATGTTGCCATGTAGGACGCAGCTGATACCGGTTCTACGCGGAGCCTATTCCCCCGGGTGGAGTGAGCTCTCACTGCAAGTGGGCACGGGCGATCTTGAGATTGGTACGCCGTCATGACGGCGTCCACAATCCAGTGCGCCAATCTCTGTTTGGAGACAGCCCTCCCCTTCTGCTGACCTCCACAACAGACAAAGAGCTGGTCAGAGCTCCTGAAGCTATTGGACTGGACACAACACAGATGGGGTTGGGTCTTGCTCCCGGTGGGGGGCGCCTACAAGTTCACCACCTGGTTCCGAAAAGGAGTGGTGGGAACTTTGGCGACGTAGCCAGGCCAGGGTCTCAGGATAACGTGAGAATCACCAGGCCCAAATTGAAGGCAATCGGTGGACATGGAGAATGCCTGTAGGTCCCCTATCCTCTTGATGAAAGCGAGCGCCATTAGGAGAACCGTCTTCATCGTGAGATGAGGAAGAGCCGCATATCCGAGGGGCTTGAAGGGGGGCCTCCATCTTTCACGATGGAGTGGGAGAGATTATTCTCGAGTCTCTCTCTTGTAGAAAGGACAGCACGTTCCCGATCGAGCAACTCCGCGGGTCATCTCTTTGAGAAGAGCACCAGGACAAGAAGAGGCCGCCACTTATAGGCGTAAAGCCGCCTAGTGGCCGGGAACATAGCCTTAGAGATGGTCTCAACCACCACAGGGGGTATGCCTCTCAAGATCTCCTCGTCCCGTCCAGGGGCCAGACATGGAAGCTCCAGAGGTCTGTCCTGGGATGCCGCGACGTACCTCCGAGAACCAAGTCCGTTTGGGTCAGTACGGCGCAACTAGTAACACTTGATGCTCCTCTTCCCTGATCTTGCAGAGGTCCTGTGCAATGAGGCTCACCGGGGGGAAGGCGTACTTCCGCTTGTCCCGCAGACAGCTGTGTGCTAAAGCATCCATGCCGAGGGGGGCCTCGGTCAGGGAGTACCATAGCGGGCAACGGGTGGTGTCCAGGGAAGCGAACAGGTCTACCTGTGGCTGCCCGAACCGTACCCAAATGCAAATTTAATTCACCATTTTCATTGGCCTTTTCGAAGTTGATAGGTTCTCAAGGGCGAACCCCATCTGTCTGTTCGACACAACGTCGAGAGACCGACAGAAAGGGAACATATTTCTGCCTTCCTCTTTTAACCCTTGTATATGCAAGGCCTACAGTAGGTATTTATCGTGTATAATGTATATTTTTCATATAATGTATATTGTACATTTCAAACAGTCACAAAGACATCGGAGATCAACTTATTTATGCTTTATCACAAGGAACATGCTACAGGTAATGTTTGATCCATATTAATTAATGCATAATCTGTGAATAATACATTTTATTGAGAAAGCCTCTTTGTATTTTAAGAGTCACACAGCAAGAAAAAGGAAATTTGTATTTGTATAGGAAAAAGATGCAATGAGAATCGTTTTATCATTGCATTGCAGCCCTCTGAATCGTAATTGAATCGCATCGTGTCGTGCCGAGAGATTCCCACCCCTACCGATGGCCGTAAATTTAAATCAGAGCGTCTTCCGTGTCTGGAATGAATGTATTCTGAGTCTATAAGGTAACGATAATATAATAAGATAACCTTGTTTGAAATGGGTTTGGCTAAAATAAAATTTTGGTTTCGTCTATACCATTAGTGACTTATACTACACTGATTGGGTTAAACAGAATTGCATTACTAAAAAGAGACTACAATACAATTTTCATTGACTAAAACTAGACTAAAATGTCATCAGTTTTAATCGACTAAAACTAGACATAAAGTCATGGATAATTCTGACCAAAATGCTCAGACTTTTAGTCGACTGAAACTTGACTAGACTAAAAATTTTATGAATGTAACTAAACCTAATAAAAACTAAAATGACAGTTTGACACAAAGACTAGACTAAAACTAAAATTAAAGCAGGCCGCCAAAAACAACAAAAACGCGCTCTTGACATTTGTCAGTAAAAGCATGCCATAAAAGACTGACATAAAGTTGGCTTGACGTTGGACATTCGATATTTGTGAATTTAGGGACCGTCAACAAAGTGACATTCACGTTTCTAGCGTCAATAGCATTTAAAGGGAAACAGTCATAAAGCAGTGCAGAGATTATTAACAGCACGTTGCAATTGTTTTCTCTTCACACATACATTAAGCAAATTGTGTTTTTTTGAAGAATGAATCTTCAGTGTAAAGGAGTACTGAATCAAGACATCAATTTTAACCTGAGCTTTTGATGCGAAGTCCCCAGATAATACTAATCCCGTGCGAATAGGGCGAATGTGTAACCTAACGTAACAACTCTAACCAAATTCACAAAAGGTTTCTACGCAAACAGCTATCCAATCATAGCAGTGGGCGTTCACTTCCAATTCTTCAATGCGGCATGACCATTAAAACTGAGCGTTTGTCTCAAAGCATTCTACATTTAATAAAATATGATTAAAAATTGATTTGTGGTTTCTATTTGTGGTTTGTGGCCTGGATGAGTTTGGGATTTCCCTGCTGGAATTTGTGTCACAGTCCGGCCCTGCTAAATGGTTTCTAGGTATTGTACATATTTTGTGTTCTGTTGAACTCAAAAGATGTTTTGGGGGATTTAGGAAAGCAAAAACTTATGGGTCACCTTTGACTACCATTATAATTTTTTCTGCTATGGTTGTCAATGATGAGATCTTGAAGACATATTGTAAACACTGACGAGAGCAAACTGGAAACTGACTACACAGCCTTGTGTCAACTTCTTCTTCTAGGGTTTAATGGTGGTTGGCATACCAACTTAAAAGGTGTATTCCTGCCATCTACTGGAAAGGAGTGTGGACCGCCTGATGGACATGAAATTCAGAAACAAAAGAGACAATAAAAAGCAAAGAAAAGAAAAGAAATAGAGAAAAATACTAGATATTTTAAATCCTATTTATCAATCCTGTTTTTTAAATGAATAATTCACGCTAAATTCTCGCTTGATTAGTCCCATCTCCTGACAGAATCTGGATTGACAATTCATTTATTTCCCTTCCCTTAAGTCCTTCTTCCCCTGTCTGTATGTGCCATTTTTGTTATTAGTAAATACTGTAAATATAATTTGTTATTATTATCTCTACTCTCCTTACACTTGGCACTTATTAAATAAATCACCCTACGTTGTATTTTTGTTGTGGCTGTGTTTTCTTTGTCGTGACCCAACTTCAGGTCTCCGATGTTTCCCTGCCAGTTAATCCATCTGCTGCCACCTTTCACGTAAGCAAACAAATTGCATTGGAACCTCAGTTAAGAGAGTCGGAGGTAGATTTTTATTTTAGGGCTTTCGAGCATATTGCCTATTCCCTTTGTTGGCCAAGAGAAACATGGTCTCTGCTATTACAATCTAAATTAGTTGGCAAGGCTCTGGAGATTTTTTCAACGTTTGCAGTATGACACAGTTAAAGCTGCCATTCTCCGTACATACGAGTTGGTACCTGAAGCATACAGACAACGTTTTAGAAATCATAAAAAATCAGCCAGTCAGACTTTCTTCGAATTTGCTTGTGAAAAAGGCATTCTATTGGATAAGTGGTGCACATCAAGTAAGGTGCTGGACTTTAATTCGTCAAGGGAATTAATGTTGTAAGAAGATTTCAAGGGAAGTTTGCCTAACGTGTTGTTATTTAGCTGAATGATCAGAAGGTAAATTCTTTGTCGGAAGCGACAGTGCTTGCAGATGAATTTGTGCTTACGCACAGTTTACTCCTGTGCACAGCAGATACAACGCTATCAGCTTTGTCTGCTCACGCTCAGCTTTCTCGTAGAAAAACTAGTTCCCTGCCGCCTAAAGAACTAAGAGAGTGTTTTTATTGTCATAAACAGGGACATGTAATCGCTAATTGTCCTGTACTAAAAGCGCAAACAACCACCACCACAACAACAACAATTTTCTAATAGTGTTGGGTTTATTAAGGTAAAATCTTGCAATGTGATTATTTATGCTAGATTCGTTCGATTTTGTTGAAAGGTTTAGTTTTGTTGACTGGTAGATCTGAGGATCAAAAAGAGGTACGAATTTTACGAGATAAGGTGTGGCTCAGTCGATCGTGGTTGAAAACATTTTGCCCCTTCCAACGAATCATCCTGTGGTTCTAGTATATTTGGTGCAAGGTATTGAGGTCAGTTTTGTGAAGGTACCCCTGCACCCTGTGCATCTACAGTGAGTTGGTTAACAGTTTCGTGACAGTCGGAGTTTACCCTTCACTTTCAGTAAAAGGTGTCAGCTTTATCCTTGAAAATGTTCTAGCAGGTGGAAAGGTAATGCCTTGGTTAGAAGTTGTGGAGCAACCTGATATTGATTGACTAGATAAATTGTATAAATCGTACCTTGCTGCGTTCCCCTCATATGCGGTGACTCGCGCACAGGCACGAAAAATAGGAGATGCTGTTGACTTGTCTGACTCGTTTGTCATTCCCATGTTAGCTGCTGACGATCTGTTTTTGCCATTTGATATCAGAAGGCCGATAAGACTTTGTCAAAATGTTTCGCCTCTGTTGTGTCTCTTGATGAGTTGACAGAGAAAAATTTGCCCCTTTTTTTATTGATTTGCTTATGCGCAAATTGTGCCCGAATACTGACCTAGATTCTGATTGGAATGTTGTATGCCAGGTTTTGGTTCCGTATGATAACCAACCACACCTATTATGTTTAGCGCATGAAAATGTGATGTCAGCTCATCCAGGCATTACTAAGAATTACAATAAAAAAGTGATGAAGAGTGAATTAGCTTGTCATTGTCGTACATGCAATAAATGCCAGCACGTGGGAAAACAGAACCAGGTAATCCCACTATCTCTCCTATTCTGGTTATTGGGGAGACATTTGAGCATGTAATTGTTGATGTATCAGCCCATTACCAAAAACAAAGGTTGTCAGTTCTTATTAACAATAATGTGCATTGCCACTTGTTTTCCTGAAGCCATCCCACTCCGCAAGATAACAGCTCCTGTCATTATGAGGGCATCGATCACATTTTTCTCTACTTTCGGTTTGCCTCGATCGTACAAACTGACCGAGCCAAGCTTTTCACCCAAGTTTTAAAATCTCTCTCCGTTACCCACAGAGTCTCGACTGCCTATCACCCTGAGAGTCAGGGCGCACTTTAATGCTTTTACCAAACCCTAATTCTACGCTGCGCAAGTACTGCATGGATACAGAAACTGGGATGAAGGTATCCCTTAGTTTTATTTGCTGTGCGCGAAGCGATTCATTTGGTTTCAGCCGAGCTGGTGTTTGGACACAGAGTGAGATGACCGCTTAAATTGTTAAAAGATAAAATGTTTAAGACTGATCTGAGTCCTAAGATGAATGTGTTGACTCGTGCAAGTCGTTCGGCGAGCGTTTGCATAACTTCTGCACTCTTGCAAAAGAGTCACTTGCTGCCGCAATTGAACATGAAGCAGCAGTATAATAAGAAAGCTGTTTAACATTCATTTCAGCCTGGTCAGCAAGTGCTTGTGTTTCTGCCTATTTCTGGATCTGCTTCGTCTGCACGCTTTTCTGGCCCCTATGTTTAAAGACAAAGTTAAGTGAGATGGACTGAGAAGTTAACACTCCTGATAGGAAACGAACAACTCTGGTTTGCTATGTAAACATACTAAAGAAACATCATGTCAGAGATCATCAGAATGCCCTGCAGAGCGTATTCCCTCTTTGGGAGCGGTGGTTTCTGTAACAGTCCAATGAGAATTCTTGTGATTAAAACACTTTCCTGTTTTCAAATCTGCTTCTCTCTGAACCAACGTTTTCTCGTATGCAGTATCAACTTCATGACCATAAATCCCGCATAAGTCCAATATTAATACAAGCTGAATTATCATTAGTTGCTTTGGACAAATGTTTTGTCTGCCAAATATCTGCGTATAGTCAGATGAAATGTAAATGAATAAAACATTGTGGAGGGTACCTAGAGGTTCTTCAAAAGTGTCAGTGGTTAAGTTTATTTGATAAAAAGGTTTTGTTTACACTACCTTTGATAAGATTGATATTCAACCTACAAAAAAAGTATACCTTTATGTCTTTTCCAATAGCAATAGCTGTCCAAAACAAACCCAGCCAACACCAAAACCACACAGCCGGCAACACAGCCAATCACTAAGTTAAGATGTTTGCTGGAATCTTGATGTGTTGCTGGTTTCTCTGGATCTGCATTAACAGTCAATTCAAAAAGAGGTTTAAAGTTATCAGCCTGATGAACATCCCTGTATTGTACTGTTAAGGTTTGTTTATCAGCAGAGATGTACCTTTACAAAACTGTTTAATATCTGTTGACTCTGTTTTCCAGCTGACAGGGTTGCTATGGTTACAGATGATGGTGTTCTCACTGCAGATCAGAATGAGAGTGTAATTCTTCAGTGATGTCACATCTGGAGAGCAGCGGCTGTTGGTGTATGTGGAGTTGAGTGTGAGGTCATGACCTGTACAGGTAAAGTTCACAGTGCAGGAGTCACTGCTGGATGAGTTTGAGATGACAGTAAGAACAGGAGCCTTCACTGCATCTGAAACGCATATACAAGAAGACACATTACACAGATTAATAAATCATGTTCTGTAACAATAATAATAAACAACGCTGTAACCAATCACATTGATAAACCGGTTTGACTTGTTGTCAAAAGCAGAGAAATAAGCAATTTATATAATGCTGACAGTCAATTAACAAATAGCAAATCATAACTGAGTGATTTGTACCATTAAGCAAACAGCAGACATAGGAATAAAAATACAATTTGTCTAATAGGAAAATGTTTTTTTTACATGAACGTCTGATATAATTAATTAGCTCTTAGACTCACCTATAACAGTTACTGTATATACAGCAATAATTATGTTTGGTGCTCCAGGTATTCGTGCTGTATAAACCCCACTGTCATTCTTCTGCATGTTCTTCAGTGTTAAAGTAAAGGTTTCATTATTGAAATCCACCTTGACAGGATCATAATTATTTATGTTTCTTATTAAGTTTCACTAGAGTGTGTTGTTTGTCATTCTCCCAGGATAACTCAGGGAAATAAGCAGGCAAATCTTTCTGTATATCCAGCTGAACTGAAGCTCCTGTCTGCACAAACACGGTGACTTCAGCACTGGACCCTGAGGAGAGAGAGAAATGTGTAGTTGTTGGTCTTATTTTTCATAAACCCACTTATTTTTCAATGCATCTGTCAGGATCCTGTCATTTTAATTTAATTTAAGACCAATTTTAGGAGGTAAATGAAATATTTTCATGTGATACAGGCAATTCCATGAAAATGTCAACCATGCCATGAAAAATAAAGTTTTTACTAAAGGGTTTTACTAACAGCACAGATATCAACATTTGGTGGTTCTAATACCCATGTGATGTCTCTCAAAGTTTTCAGAAGCATTCGTTTTATTTTTAGTGCATTATTTTTTATGCCATTTTCATCCATAACGGTACAGATTTTTCATAAATGGGCAAATTGTGTAAGATATAGTAACTATTTTATGTTCTCTTCTCCATTTGTTGGGAATAATTGCTTCAGGTTTGTGCATTTTAATTCAAAGTATGTAGTCTCCCAAAAAAAGTATTTTTATGACATTTTTCTGATGTTTAAACTCTATCAACAAGGGTTTAGTAAAATATAAACAAATGGTTTAACATATTGATGGTAACAAACACATTTTTATGTCACATCCATAACACAAAATGTCACATACATAATGCTTGAATTGCTCATATTTATACCTGTCCAGCAGGGTAAACTGATGACAACAAATACAGAATAAACAAAAACAACCAGCTCAAAACAAACTGGGCTAAACAAAATGCCATACAAAAAAAAACATGTAACTAAAGCAACAACATGAACCAGGGTTCACAGCAGAAGCTACATGAAGTGCCTGTAACACTTTACAAGAAGGGTCCATGAATTATCATCAATACTTACTGTACTTCCACATGAACTAATGATGTATGAAGAAATGATGTGATCAAGAATGAATAAAGGGGTAAGCTTAACTAATACTGGAGTTATGAGGATCCATGTGTTAACACTGCAAAGGTTAACTATATATTTGTTAGTTAATGTGTTAATAAACACCTGGGCCCAGTTTTTTCAAAAGTAATCCAGTGTAAAACAGGAAAAAAATGTCTGATAATAAACTGTGAATTTGTTTTATTTTACAGATTTATCCCGTATATTTAAAATATGGTTAAAAATGTTAAAAGTTGTCAAATCACAGAAACAGACTGAAAGTGTACATTGTTTATTTAACAAAGTATCTGTATATAATTGACAAATACTCTTATTAAACACAAACGAACGAAATGAATGCTCTGCTGTTCTAATAGAAATGCATCAATGACGCGATATGTTTTAAAAGAACTTCGACTGCGTGTTGGCATAAAGAGCTGCTGAGTCAATGTTCTATTTGAATGAATCCGGAAGTGCATCAGAATCAGACATCACTACTGTTACTGACGTATCTTGTTCCGCTTGTTAAAGTAGTTCTACTGTGTTCAGTGTTTTGTAACGCATTTATTCTTGTAATATAGTATGATAACATCATATAATACATTCTTTCTTTAAGTAGCCTACGCACATATTTACATGACAGCTATGAAGATTTTATATTTTAGACATTTTTGAATTAGCGCAAGGATACACCTTCTAATCACAATGTAGAGCAAAGAGCGCTGCGCACAGACAGGCATTTACCAGTAAAAGTCATCAAATACAATTAGTTTCTTCAAATTTCTTTATTTTTATTTATATAAAATAACTAAGCAGTTTTGCTTGTAGGTAGAAAGCACAGGCACATGTAAACAACGATCATGGTACAGCTTTAACTCCTCGATCGGTGTGAACCCAATATCATCCTTTTCTCTTCCTTTGCTCATTCAGGAAAAAAAACAATGAACTCAATGAACGCTGCTGCTGGAAAAAGCCTTAATAGCCGGTTGAGCGCCACCTAATGTTTAGGCGTGAAATGTATTCACCATCAGCGCCATCTACCGTGCGGCCGTCAAATAGAAGAAAAAGCGAAATTTGTTTCTCAGTTGATATAAAAAACCTGGTTCGTCGGATATTCGTTTGGCTTTTTCGCTTCGTCCGCAATCTGAAATTTTGGAAGCGAAGCAGGTAAGATGCATATTTATTTAAATAATAATATTAATATGTGTTAGTTATAGCATTACATTTTTATGAGCAGGTAATCATTTAACGGATATCTTTAAAGTTATACTTTATACCCAAAAATGAAAATCCTGTCATCATTTACTCACCTTTCCGAATGAGTATACATTTCTTCGTTTTGATAAACACAGAGAAAGATATTTGTTAGAATGCTTATAACCAAACACAGCTCAACACCCATCGATTACCATAATAGGAAAAAAACAATGGTAGTCAAAAGTGCCCCAGAACTGGTTGATGTCCTACATTCTTCAAAATGTATTTTGTGTTCAACAGAACAAAGAAAATGATAAAATCATTTTTCCTTCTACGGTAGTCAATGAGTCTTGAAATCTGTTTGGTTATAAGCATTGTTCCAAATATCTGTCTCTGTGTTCATCAGAACAAAGAAATGTATACACATTTGGAACAGCTCAAATGTGAGTAAATGATGACAGAATTTACATTTTTGGGTGAAATATCACATTAAGCAATGTCATCCTGTAAGTCTTTCACATTGCTGTTGGATGACTTTGTCTCTTCATTTTCCAGGCTGTATACTGATAAAGATTTACTGGTTAGCAGATAGCGTTTGTTACGATAGTACGTTTAGTATTTTAGATGTTTCTCACTATATTTCTTTGGATTTTTGTAATTATCTTAACATGTCCTTTACATTTACATGTTTGTCAACACTGCAGGGTTCATGAGCTAGTTCTCATGAGCTCATGAGCTAGAGAGAAAGAGGATCAGTTGTTCCATAAAGTTGATCAGACAACCTTGCCTGATGAAGTGGACTGTGCTGGACTTCCGAGTACACCCTGCATAATTGTGTGTGGTATGTTTAAACATTACAAAGTGAAGCTATATTTAATATTTTTTGGAAATTATGTTCTATTTTGTCACAGTGTTATAGATCCCTTTTTTCTTTCATGTTATGACAGGACGTTCTCTATTGACTCCAGAGTACTTTATGTTATCTGTGGACCAGGTATAGTTAACAGCCACATCACCAACTTCAGTGATGCTTTCAGGTTGATGTTTGCCTCATACTACTGCTTGAACATTTCCTTTCTATCTGACCAAGGAACAGCACTGGAATTTGTGCAGAGGTAAGAAAGAAGCTAATGTCAGTCAACATTCAATCATACACACTCACACAAACACTCACACAAACACATTGGGCTGTGTATCGCCAACGTCTTTACGATACGATACGCATTCTCTCACACACATCCTCACATACACTCAATCTCTCACACATCCTCACATCCACTCACTAACACACACATCATCATATTCACACATTCTGACACACACACATGTTTGTACAGCTATCTTTATGAGGACATGCATTGACGCAATGCAATCTCTAGCCCCTTACCCTAACCATCAGAACTGAGTACCTGTGCCCGGTTGCATAAAGAACCTTAAGTTTTTTCCTTAAGTGATACACTTAAGGGGTGATTTCCACTTATCTAAGGGAATACCTTAAGGCCGTTGCATAAAATCCCTTAAACACTTCCCTTAGGTAAGTGAAAGTTAATGTATTAAGCTATTATTATTTTGACTTAGAACAACTTTAATATAAATTTCTTCTGTGTTCCAGAAGACCGCAAACAGTTCCAACAAGAGAAGAAGTGTTGGAACTACAGAGAGAGTTTCTGCAGCTACAAATAGAAAAACTGCAGCTAGAGATTGAGCAAATAAGGATGGAGAAGGAAAACCAGGAACTGTATCAAATTATTCTAAACAACCAACTTTTGCAGCTTCAGAGAGAAGGGAAAATAACAGTCACACAATTTGAGGAATAAATACTTTTTGTATGGTAGATCTGAAAAGTATTGTGTTTTTAATGTTATAATAGTAATAATAACAACAACAACAATAATATAAAATAATAATATAATAAATAATACTAATGACATTGCTTTTTTACTGCTACTACTATTAATAATAATACACATCACTAATATTAGCCCTACTTGAAACGGTTCCTACGATAATTAGCTTAAATATTTACTTACTACTAATAATCATACACCAATTACTAATGTTGCTATAGGGCTACTAAGTAAAGAATGCTTTGACGATGGCATCTCGGGCAGCATGTCCAGCCTGCTGGAAATCTTCATGGATCGGTTGCACTTCTTCAGGACCCTGTTCTTCCTCGAGCTCATTCTCCTCTTCGATGGCAGAATACATCTTTGAAATGTTCAAGAGCACAACACAGGCTACAATATTTTTGCAAGCCCTTTGAAGCTCGACACGCAGCTCGCTGTGCAGGCAGTGAAACCTGCGTTTCAGCTGTCCGATGGTTCTCTCTATTATCGACCTTGTGTGGGTCAAGGCATTGTTTTATCTTTCCTACAGGGGAAAATCCATGATCGGCATCAGTACCAACAATGGTTTAAGATAAATAACAGGAAAGTAAATTAGTGGTCGACAAGGTGCAAATGTGTTATAAAAAAATCATACTTTATGTTGTTTTACTATTGGATTAAAATGTTTCAATACCTTACATACGCATGCAAATCTTTTAGGCACCAAAGGTACATTCGTAAACAGACATAAGAATTTATAATGGACATGCCTGTGCAGCATTAAGAGGATTCATGAAGGGTGTCATGAGCCAAGGTCGGCAGGGGTAACACTGTCCTGTCCCCGAGTAGGACACCAGTGTGCATTCCAGCTTCAAAATCTCTCCAAATCTCGCTCTCTGCTAAAATCCTAGAGTCGTGTGTACTTCCGGGCCACGATGCAACGGCATTTGTAATTCTGCACAGATGGTTACAAACTAACTGCACATTTATTGAATGGTAGTTTTTTCTGTTGACGTACTGATATTCGTGTGTCCGGGGACATTTTGATGTGTGTTCCGTCAATTACACCACTTATTCGAGGAAAACCTGCTTTCCGAAAAAAACTGGTTTGAATGATCTGTTGTTCACGTCGAGATGGAAACTTGACAGTTTGGTTTAAATGACGGCAAAGAGCCCCTGCAACCCGGTGAACCTCTCTACTGACAGAAGACTTGTGTATGTGGAAATATCTCCCACGAACGACTGGAAACTCCCGGTTGCAAAAACATGGTCAAGGTCTCCCTCAATTTTGGAAACTATTTCAAATATCCCGCGACGAACAAATTGATAATCCTCCAACAATTTTTTCATTAGACGACACAAAGGGTTTTCCCTGTCGCAAAATATTCGCCTCGGCACATAATCTTCTTCAACGAGTTTCATAAACTCAGCCATTTTTACCATCAAACACTTTAGGTTGCGTTTTTCAGCCCTTAAGTAATACTTAGGGAAATTAACGTTAAGGGGCTTTATGCAACACTTAAAGGTTTTTAAGGGATTACTTAAGTGAAAATTATCAACTTAAGGGTTTTTCAAGTGAAACGTAAAACCCCTTAGATTTCCCTTAAGTAACACTTAAGGTTTATTTTCTGCAACGCCCTTAAGTTTAAGGGAAACTTAAGAGAGAACTTAAGGGAAAATTACACTTAAGGTGCTTTATTCAACCGGGTCTCAGAAAGTGAGGACTGGCCAGAATGTCCTCACTTTACTCTCTTAGTCCTCACTCTGCTGATCTAAAACTCAAACTGGTCCTCATAAAGATACAAGTACACACACACACATCATCACACACACACACATCAGCATATACACACTTTCTGACACACACACACAGACATCACATACACTCATTCTCTCACACATACACACACTCTCACAAACACACGTCATCACATACACTCGCCTGACCCCACCATTCACTGTGCAAATCTCCACCATGCTGATATTTTTATTGCTTATGTATTAAAGGGATAGTTCACCTTAAAAATGCAAATTCTGCCCTCTTTTCATTTCAAACCTATATTACTTTTTTTCTTCCACAGTACACAAAAGAAGAAAACTGTTGGTCCCCATTGACTTGCATTGGTTTTGTGTCTATACAATAAAAGTCAGTTGGGACCAACGGTTTTTGGTAACCAATATTTTACAAAATATCTTCTTTTGTGTTTTGCAGAAGAACAAAAATCACACAGGTTTAAATGACAACGGGGTGAGTAAATGCAGAATTTTCATTTTCAAGGTGAATTATTCCTTTAAGAGATTAATGGTACAGTCCTTTATTTTTTACTGATATTTTGTTCATTCAACAGATGCCTTTTCAAGAGAAACCCAGAAAGGGATCCAAAATCGAAAAGAGCACATCGGTCCAAAGGTTCTGTCCCTGTTTAGCAAAATTGAAGACTATGAATGGATTGAGTTAAAACTGTAAAATACGCCTCCATTATCTTGAAAAATGATTCCCTGTGCACTGACGTGAAACTATATGTGCTTCTGTTGTTTATTTGTTCTTTCATAATTCATCTTGTCCAGACGATTTCATGGTAATAAGTGGTCGAGTTTTTAAGGCAGTTCATTAAACTTGAAATTTTGTATAACAAGTTGTCATTTTATATTGGTGAATAAAGGGTATGCATGGCGTTACCTTCCCACGTGAACACGCCCCCCTCAAGCGCCAGGACACGTTCCTCTGAGTGGTAAAACACGCAGCAAAATGCTGAGGAGAATAGTAGAATCAAAGAAACCGGGACTAAAACATTAAATTATTTTCTGAGATAACAAGCAGCTGGACTCGACGGCTTCCCTACGACTTACAAAGGAATCAGGTATTCCTGGACACTGAAATGTTGAACGGAATTGCATTTCCTGATATTGTAAGCAGTCATTTGTTTTGCTACCCAGGAGGGCACGCTGAGGCGTGCTCACGTGGTAAAGTAACGTCTATGCATACCCACCATTGTTGAAATGATTAACTAATTGTTCTATTGATACATTGTCACAATTATGAACAAACTTTTATGTTGGTATACTCGTGCATTTAGGATCTAATTTTCTGTGGGTCCATTACTGTTTATAAACAATAACTTTTTTATTAAAATCTGAAAAACACTCAACTTGAGGCTAATTATGTGAATCCGTGATCTTATTGGTACTTTTATGGTTTCTACATAAATTTTAACAATATGTAAGTGGATCTTTAATCTTTAGATCTTAAATTAAACATTTAGAAGCTCAAAAAGTAAAAAAAAATATTGTGTAAAATTACAGTTAAAAACGTCTTGGTTACGACTGTAACCTCCGTTGCCTTCAGTTGGTCTCTCGCCGTTGTGTTGAGGGACAGACTGGGGACCTATCTCCGCAAGATGTAATGTTCCAGTGGAACAATAGTGGTCATACTAAGAAGCCTGTCATGAAGTCATCACGGACAGAGGAGTTCGCCTCTAGTAATGATGCACCGTCCGGAGCCGTAGCACTGGGGAAACACGGCTGTATAGTGCACTGGACTCACCTGAAAAGGGGAAAAGGCGATTTCGTAGGCGTACGCACAAATGTGACACGTAGAAAATGTGACACCCCATTAAATAGTATCCTTAAGTGTAACATGTAGTGTGTATGGCCTTGACATTTCTGCATGTCTCTAAAAATATGAATATGTCTCATGCTTTATGAGACATACAGTGTTGCTTGTGAGCATACATCAAACTTATTGTTTCTGGCTGTATATGCATCCATGCATGAGTTTAACGGGGGTAGAAAAGTGACACGTACAAAAAAAGAATCTGTACCAAAATTACATCCAACCCCCATTAAATATTATCCTGTCATGTGTAACATGTAGTGTGTGTGGCCTTGACATTTTTGCATGTCTATATAAATATGAATAAATGCTTTATGAGACATACAGTGTTGCTTGTAAGCATGCATCGAACTTATGGTTTCTAGCTATGTATTCATCCATGCTTGAGTTTTACGGGGGTAGAAACGTGACATGTAGAAGAACAGATCCTGTCCCAAAATTACCTCCAACCCCCATTAAATAGTTTCCTGTAATGTGTAACATGTAGTGTGTGTGGCCTTGAAATTTTTGCATGTCTCTAAAAATATGAACAAATGCTAGATGAGACAAACAGTGTTGCTTGAAACTAATTGTTCTTCACTATATGTTTCCCCTTGACAACTAAGAATGTTCGGCTATGTTCAATAAGAAACAAAGTCAAAGATGACCGGGGCTTCAGACCACCCACCTGCCAATGTCAAACCCTGAGCAGTAACCACTACACCAGTTGGACTGATGTAAGACTGAAAGTGAAGCTCATCGAGGGTAAAATTAGCCAGCTATGGCAAGTAAACGGTATCTCACAGCTGTGAATTTTCCTGTCACATACTGTTCCACCTGTGTTCCATGACATAGAAAGTCCCTACTAGTCTCATACTTGCACTGCTGTCTATCAAAAGCAATACAAGTAGATTCTTAGAGTTTATGGATCTTATCATGTAATCTTTCAAAGCAGGAAAACGTATTATGACTATGTAGTGGAGTAGGCGGGGCGAGACCGTGGTTCGAGACCGGTGAGTAATTGTTAAAGAGCGCCAGCTGTGCGCACAACCGGTCTCGAATCACGTAGGAGATCGGGAGCACATAAGAGAACGAGCGACCGGCCCGTCACTGAGAGAGGACCGGGCCCGGACACATGTTAAGTTGTTTTATGTTTATGTATTGTGTTATTCGCCGGCAGTCGTCCGTGAGGGGCTGTCGGCTGTTTATTTTGTGATTAAATGTTTAAATGTCTGCCGGTTCTCGCCTGCTTCCTTCCTTTTAATGAACTTTATTACAGACAACTAACAACGTTGCTGTCAGATAGGGTTCTCTCGTGTTAGACGAGAAAAAAAGGACGGGGACCAGAGCTTCAAACCATCAACCTACCCAACTCAATCCCAAAGCACTTAGCCTAATACTACAAGACTTTTGAGAATTATTCTGACACGTAGGGGTTCCCTGTGTCCAATAAGAAAAAATAGATTGGGGCAGGGACTTCGAACCATAATCCTGCCTATCTCAAGCCCAAAGCACTAATCCCTACAGCAGTTGGCTGATTTACCCTCCTCCCTGAAAAATTATTCTGTAACGTGTAACATTTAGTGTGTATCTCTATGCCATTTTAGAAAGTCTGTGTAGATATGAATAAATGCTTTATGAGACATACAGTGTTGCTTGTGAGCATGCATCAAATGTATTGTTTCTGGCTGTATATGCATCCATGCATGAGTTCAACGGGGGTACAAATGTGACACGTAGAAAAAACACATCCTGTCCCAAAATTACCTCAAACCCCCAATAAATAGTATCCTTAAGTGTAACATGTAGTGTGTATGGCCTTGACATTTCTGCATGTCTCAAAAAATATGAATATGTCTCATGCTTTATGAGACAAACAGTGTTGCTTTGAAACCTATTGTTTCTGGCTGCATTTGCATCCATGCATAAGTTTAACTTACAAAGGAATCAGGTATTCCCGGACACAGAAATGTTGAACGGAATTGCATTTCCTGATATTGTAAGCAGTCATTTGTTTTGCTATGCGGTTAGCGTGTAAGACATGGGCTGACACTGGTTCCACTCGGAGGTTGTAAACCTTGCGAAGGAGCTGGGTGTACCCTAACCCGCAGCATTGCATATGTCTGCCAGAGAGGCGCCTTGGGCCAGTGCCCACGAGGAGGCCATACTCCGAGTGGAGTGGGCTCTCACTGCCAGTGGACATGGAAGATCTTGAGATTGCTTGAGAACTCTGCACACCAGGCCGAGATATATTTCGTTACTAGAGTTCCAGTGTGGATCAGTCTGTTCTTTGACTTTAGCAGTGGTCGGATTAATGCACTCTAAAAAGTGATTCGTTGTCTCAACAACCATGTTGTATTATGTTAAGTAGCTTCTACTTAAAAATATACAAATTTATAACATTTTTAGCTTAACCTAAAATCCTTTGGATTTGGATTTGGATTCAATTTATTGTCATTACACATATAACAAGTACAGTGTAACGAAATGGATTTAAGAAGAAAAATACAGCAAAACATGAGGTAAGTGGGGAGAAAAAAAACACAGATACAATAATACACCATAGACAAGACTTGCAACAGGGTAAGATAATCCAGCTCCGATAAGCAGCCGTCCGGTCCAGTGCCATTATAGCGCCGCTCAACGAACCTGCTTTCCAGGCTGGCGGTTCAAAGCATGCGGAGGATTGGGAGTGATAAGTCTGTATGTGTGTGTGTGTGATAGTTCTAAGTCTTTGGTTGGGGGAACGCAGAGCGTCTCGCTGCAGTGCTCCCACAGGGTTAAATTTTCCAGCTGCCTTGTCCAAGGCCGTTTCTGGATCCGGGGAGTCGAAGATAAGATTGTGATTTGTTTAGTCGGGAAACCGTATTCCAATATCACGGCAACCCTCATAGTCCAAGTGGTTCAGTGGTGATTCTGACCTCCGATATTATCAATTTTCCTTCCCAGAGCTGTTAGGGTTTCCCTGATGGCAACCATATTTCGGTTAATAGTCTCAGTCTCAATGCTGACCGCTCTTCCAACAGCTTCAATCAAAACGGGCAGCCTTATGACAGCTGTTCCCGTTTTATGAATTTTTCGATAACCCAGGGCAAAGCCTAATCCAATCAGCACAAGACCTGTTATCATGGTTCCAAATAGGTAAATATCCTCGATATCCTCGACTGAAAGAGCCGCCAGACACACGATCCGCCATCTCTCCCAGCCGTCCATCGTGTAGCCAGCTGCGTACGTTCCGTCAGGACACGCGGGTTCCCCCGAACCCAATTTTCTCATCGAGAAAATGGTGTCAATTGCGTTGAGAGACACAATTGTTCATGCAATACAAAAATAAATGACAAGAAATGCTCAGGAGTATGCATAAAGTAAATGGGACATTTTGAGTAGTGCAAACTACCGTTGAAATTAAGTAAACATAACATATATTTCCAGATGAAATTATTGATGAACTTAATATTATCAGTACAAGTGCTGTGAGGAATACCCATAAGCCCTTGCACCTGAAAAGTTTGATTATTCATGCTTTTTTCAAACAATAAGCTCTTTTGGGGGAATTTATACGGCTGTTAATAAGATTTAAGTTGTATTTAGTATTATTGATGTTGTTTTGTTGTTTTGTTGTGATAATCATTTACATTAAGGTAAATTAATTAAATATTTAAGAACAGCCTACATGAGCGATGTAAGTTGATTGAACTCGCGCTACATAATATTTTAACTAAAGGTCAAAGTGAACTTATTTGTGTAACGCAACAACGATGTTCTTGTTATTTTTACTTAAAATCTCCTTAAGTTGAATTTACTTGAAAACCATGATGCAAAAATGGTGCACATATATTTTAAGTAAAGTCAACACATCATTTTTTACAATGTCGAGTCTCTACTTTAGAAACTGGGCAGCAGGATACTCATCTTATACTTTAGGATCTGGTGACTGTTGCCATGTCAACCGTTTCTGGGAAATGGATTCAAGTCCCCTGTACTGAACAGCACCCCTTTATCTGCTATGGTGGTGAGTTTACCCTAAGTTTGTTAAAGTTGAAATCATTCGTTATTATTCAATTTCATTCTAAAAACTGTAATATACATGTATTTCTATTCACAGCATAATATTTACTTTATATCCTTATAGATGTTAAAAAACAGATTGTCAGATGAACTACTCCTATGATGGAAAATACAATCTGAATGACCCTTCGCTCCAGACTGCCATTCAGAGTGAGGTATGACCTTGTCCTTAATATTGTGTTTTATAGTGCATTTATGTCATTTATTTTGTTTGGTTTATGTTCTAAAGTCCAATCTTCATCTATTGTTTGCTGGTTATGCTGAATAAACTTGTCATATTAAATGTCACATTATTAGTTGCATACATTAAAGGAACAGTTCACCCTAAAATGAAACTTAATTTATTCACCTCAGGTGAGGGATAAAATCCTGTACATATAGTACACATAATATAATATTAATAATAAGTGTGCACCTTCAGCCTTCAGAGAGAGCATCCATCATTTGCTGTCATGTTTTGGAGAAAAAAATGTTCGGCAAGAAAACCAAAGCATCGGCAGCAGCAGGTCATCAAGAACTTTAGTGACTGGCATGCAGGCTTTAAAAACATAACTTTATCGTCATCCTCCGCTGGTGTGGACACATACATACAGTTACAGTTAACTGTTATAGTTATTCTTATAATGTGAACTGCCCTTAAGGCCGGTTAGAAACATTAGAGACAGACAAACAGCATCCTTGCAACGAAGAGCTCCTTGACACCTACTGTTTGACGGGTCCAGAGGTGTGAAGACACTCTCACTCACGCGAAAATAACAAATACTAAAGAGCGAGGAACGTGATTTTTGCGTTTGTTGTGAACACAAACAGTGTAATGAGTTTTCATAGGGTAACCACACTTATTATATTGCTCTTAAGAAAACATTTAAAACATTTATAAATATGATATATTAGCTCAAAAAATGTACAATTGGTATATTTGTTATCCCGT